>JAXIVJ010006288.1:0-20000 GCA_036785665.1 Chirona hameri
TGTCTCTGTCTGTCTCTGTCTGTCTCTGTCTGTCTCTGTCTGTCTCTGTCTGTCTCTGTCTGTCTCTGTCTGTCTCTGTCTGTCTCTGTCTGTCTCTGTCTGTCTCTGTCTGTCTGTCTGTATGTCTGTCTGTCTGTCTGTCTGTCTGTCTGTCTGTCTGTCTGTCTGTCTGTCTGTCTCTGTCTGTCTCTGGCTGTCTGGCTGTCTGGCTGTCTGGCTGTCTGGCTGTCTGGCTGTCTGGCTGTCTGGCTGTCTGGCTGTCTGGCTGTCTGGCTGTCTGGCTGTCTGGCTGTCTGGCTGTCTGGCTGTCTGGCTGTCTGGCTGTCTGGCTGTCTGGCTGTCTGGCTGTCTGGCTGTCTGGCTATCTGGCTGTCTGGCTGTCTGGCTGTCTGTCTGTCTGGCTGTCTGGCTGTCTGGCTGTCTGGCTGTCTGGCTGTCTGGCTGTCTGGCTGGCTGGCTGGCTGGCTGGCTGGCTGGCTGGCTGGCTGGCTGGCTGGCTGGCTGGCTGGCTGGCTGGCTGGCTGGCTGGCTGGCTGGCTGGCTGGCTGGCTGGCTGGCTGGCTGGCTGGCTGTGGCTGGCTGTGGCTGGCTGTGGCTGGCTGTGGCTGGCTGTGGCTGGCTGTGGCTGGCTGTGGCTGGCTGTGGCTGGCTGTGGCTGGCTGTGGCTGGCTGTGGCTGGCTGTGGCTGGCTGTGGCTGGGCTGTGGCTGGCTGTGGCTGGCTGTGGCTGGCTGTGGCTGGCTGTGGCTGGCTGTGGCTGGCTGTGGCTGGCTGTGGGCTGGCTGTGGCTGGCTGTGGCTGGCTGTGGCTGGCTGTGGCTGGCTGTGGCTGGCTGTGGCTGGCTGTGGCTGGCTGTGGCTGGCTGTGGCTGGCTGTGGCTGGCTGTGGCTGTCTGTGGCTGTCTGTGGCTGTCTGTGGCTGTCTGTGGCTGTCTGTGGCTGTCTGTGGCTGTCTGTGGCTGTCTGTGGCTGTCTGTGGCTGTCTGTGGCTGTCTGTGGCTGTCTGTGGCTGTCTGTGGCTGTCTGTGGCGGTCTGTGGCGGTCTGTGGCGGTCTGTGGCGGTCTGTGGCGGTCTGTGGCGGTCTGTGGCGGTCTGTGGCGGTCTGTGGCGGTCTGTGGCGGTCTGTGGCGGTCTGTGGCGGTCTGTGGCGGTCTGTGGCGGTCTGTGGCGGTCTGTGGCTGTCTGTGGCGGTCTGTGGCGGTCTGTGGCTGTCTGTGGCTGTCTGTGGCTGTCTGTGGCTGTCTGTGGCTGTCTGTGGCTGTCTGTGGCTGTCTGTGGCTGTCTGTGGCTGTCTGTGGCTGTCTGTGGCTGTCTGTGGCTGTCTGTGGCTGTCTGTGGCTGTCTGTGGCTGTCTGTGGCTGTCTGTGGCTGTCTGTGGCTGTCTGTGGCTGTCTGTGGCTGTCTGTGGCTGTCTGTGGCTGTCTGTGGCTGTCTGTGGCTGTCTGTGGCTGTCTGCGGCTGTCTGCGGCTGTCTGTGGCTGTCTGTGGCTGTCTGTGGCGGTCTGTGGCGGTCTGTGGCGGTCTGTGGCGGTCTGTGGCGGTCTGTGGCGGTCTGTGGCGGTCTGTGGCGGTCTGTGGCGGTCTGTGGCGGTCTGTGGCGGTCTGTGGCGGTCTGTGGCGGTCTGTGGCGGTCTGTGGCTGTCTGTGGCTGTCTGTGGCTGTCTGTGGCTGTCTGTGGCTGTCTGTGGCTGTCTGTGGCTGTCTGTGGCTGTCTGTGGCTGTCTGTGGCTGTCTGTGGCTGTCTGTGGCTGTCTGTGGCTGTCTGTGGCTGTCTGTGGCTGTCTGTGGCTGTCTGTGGCTGTCTGTGGCTGTCTGTGGCTGTCTGTGGCTGTCTGTGGCTGTCTGTGGCTGTCTGTGGCTGTCTGTGGCTGTCTGTCTCTGTCTGTCTCTGTCTGTCTCTGTCTGTCTCTGTCTGTCTCTGTCTGTCTCTGTCTGTCACTGTCTGTCTCTGTCTGTCTCTGTCTGTCTCTGTCTGTCTCTGTCTGTCTCTGTCTGTCTCTGTCTGTCTCTGTCTGTCTCTGTCTGTCTCTGTCTGTCGCTGTCTGTCGCTGTCTGTCGCTGTCTGTCGCTGTCTGTCGCTGTCTGTCGCTGTCTGTCGCTGTCTGTCGCTGTCTGTCGCTGTCTGTCGCTGTCTGTCGCTGTCTGTCGCTGTCTGTCGCTGTCTGTCGCTGTCTGTCGCTGTCTGTCGCTGTCTGTCGCTGTCTGTCGCTGTCTGTCGCTGTCTGTCGCTGTCTGTCGCTGTCTGTCTGGCTGTCTGGCTGTCTGGCTGTCTGGCTGTCTGGCTGTCTGGCTGTCTGGCTGTCTGGCTGTCTGGCTGTCTGGCTGTCTGGCTGTCTGGCTGTCTGGCTGTCTGGCTGTCTGGCTGTCTGGCTGTCTGGCTGTCTGGCTATCTGGCTGTCTGGCTGTCTGGCTGTCTGGCTGTCTGGCTGTCTGGCTGTCTGGCTGTCTGGCTGTCTGGCTGTCTGGCTGTCTGGCTGTCTGGCTGTCTGGCTGTCTGGCTGTCTGGCTGTCTGGCTGTCTGGCTGGCTGGCTGGCTGGCTGGCTGGCTGGCTGTCTGTCTGTCTGTCTGTCTGTCTGTCTGTCTGTCTGTCTGTCTGTCTGTCTGTCTGTCTGTCTGTCTGTCTGTCTGTCTGTCTGTCTGTCTGTATGTCTGTCTGTCTGTCTGTCTGTCTGTCTGTCTGTCTGTCTGTCTGTCTGTCTGTCTCTGTCTGTCTCTGTCTGTCTCTGTCTGTCTCTGTCTGTCTGTCTCTGTCTGTCTCTGTCTGTCTCTGTCTGTCTCTGTCTGTCTCTGTCTGTCTCTGTCTGTCTCTGTCTGTCTCTGTCTGTCTCTGTCTGTCTCTGTCTGTCTCTGTCTGTCTCTGTCTGTCTCTGTCTGTCTGTCTGTATGTCTGTCTGTCTGTCTGTCTGTCTGTCTGTCTGTCTGTCTGTCTGTCTGTCTGTCTCTGTCTGTCTCTGGCTGTCTGGCTGTCTGGCTGTCTGGCTGTCTGGCTGTCTGGCTGTCTGGCTGTCTGGCTGTCTGGCTGTCTGGCTGTCTGGCTGTCTGGCTGTCTGGCTGTCTGGCTGTCTGGCTGTCTGGCTGTCTGGCTGTCTGGCTGTCTGGCTGTCTGGCTATCTGGCTGTCTGGCTGTCTGGCTGTCTGTCTGTCTGGCTGTCTGGCTGTCTGGCTGTCTGGCTGTCTGGCTGTCTGGCTGTCTGGCTGTCTGGCTGTCTGGCTGTCTGGCTGGCTGGCTGGCTGGCTGGCTGGCTGGCTGGCTGGCTGGCTGGCTGGCTGGCTGGCTGGCTGGCTGGCTGGCTGGCTGGCTGGCTGGCTGGCTGGCTGGCTGGCTGGCTGGCTGGCTGGCTGGCTGGCTGGCTGGCTGGCTGTGGCTGGCTGTGGCTGGCTGTGGCTGGCTGTGGCTGACTGTGGCTGGCTGTGGCTGGCTGTGGCTGGCTGTGGCTGGCTGTGGCTGGCTGTGGCTGGCTGTGGCTGGCTGTGGCTGGCTGTGGCTGGCTGTGGCTGGCTGTGGCTGGCTGTGGCTGGCTGTGGCTGGCTGTGGCTGGCTGTGGCTGGCTGTGGCTGTCTGTGGCTGTCTGTGGCTGTCTGTGGCTGTCTGTGGCTGTCTGTGGCTGTCTGTGGCTGTCTGTGGCTGTCTGTGGCTGTCTGTGGCTGTCTGTGGCTGTCTGTGGCTGTCTGTGGCGGTCTGTGGCGGTCTGTGGCGGTCTGTGGCGGTCTGTGGCGGTCTGTGGCGGTCTGTGGCGGTCTGTGGCGGTCTGTGGCGGTCTGTGGCGGTCTGTGGCGGTCTGTGGCGGTCTGTGGCGGTCTGTGGCGGTCTGTGGCGGTCTGTGGCTGTCTGTGGCGGTCTGTGGCGGTCTGTGGCTGTCTGTGGCTGTCTGTGGCTGTCTGTGGCTGTCTGTGGCTGTCTGTGGCTGTCTGTGGCTGTCTGTGGCTGTCTGTGGCTGTCTGTGGCTGTCTGTGGCTGTCTGTGGCTGTCTGTGGCTGTCTGTGGCTGTCTGTGGCTGTCTGTGGCTGTCTGTGGCTGTCTGTGGCTGTCTGTGGCTGTCTGTGGCTGTCTGTGGCTGTCTGTGGCTGTCTGTGGCTGTCTGTGGCTGTCTGCGGCTGTCTGCGGCTGTCTGTGGCTGTCTGTGGCTGTCTGTGGCGGTCTGTGGCGGTCTGTGGCGGTCTGTGGCGGTCTGTGGCGGTCTGTGGCGGTCTGTGGCGGTCTGTGTGGCGGTCTGTGGCGGTCTGTGGCGGTCTGTGGCGGTCTGTGGCGGTCTGTGGCGGTCTGTGGCGGTCTGTGGCGGTCTGTGGCGGTCTGTGGCTGTCTGTGGCTGTCTGTGGCTGTCTGTGGCTGTCTGTGGCTGTCTGTGGCTGTCTGTGGCTGTCTGTGGCTGTCTGTGGCTGTCTGTGGCTGTCTGTGGCTGTCTGTGGCTGTCTGTGGCTGTCTGTGGCTGTCTGTGGCTGTCTGTGGCTGTCTGTGGCTGTCTGTGGCTGTCTGTGGCTGTCTGTGGCTGTCTGTGGCTGTCTGTGGCTGTCTGTGGCTGTCTGTCTCTGTCTGTCTCTGTCTGTCTCTGTCTGTCTCTGTCTGTCTCTGTCTGTCTCTGTCTGTCTCTGTCTGTCTCTGTCTGTCACTGTCTGTCTCTGTCTGTCTCTGTCTGTCTCTGTCTGTCTCTGTCTGTCTCTGTCTGTCTCTGTCTGTCTCTGTCTGTCTCTGTCTGTCTCTGTCTGTCGCTGTCTGTCGCTGTCTGTCGCTGTCTGTCGCTGTCTGTCGCTGTCTGTCGCTGTCTGTCGCTGTCTGTCGCTGTCTGTCGCTGTCTGTCGCTGTCTGTCGCTGTCTGTCGCTGTCTGTCGCTGTCTGTCGCTGTCTGTCTGGCTGTCTGGCTGCTGTCTGGCTGTCTGGCTGTCTGGCTGTCTGGCTGTCTGGCTGTCTGGCTGTCTGGCTGTCTGGCTGTCTGGCTGTCTGGCTGTCTGGCTGTCTGGCTGTCTGGCTATCTGGCTGTCTGGCTGTCTGGCTGTCTGGCTGTCTGGCTGTCTGGCTGTCTGGCTGTCTGGCTGTCTGGCTGTCTGGCTGTCTGGCTGTCTGGCTGTCTGGCTGTCTGGCTGTCTGGCTGTCTGGCTGTCTGGCTGTCTGGCTGGCTGGCTGGCTGGCTGGCTGGCTGGCTGGCTGGCTGGCTGGCTGGCTGGCTGGCTGGCTGGCTGGCTGGCTGGCTGGCTGGCTGGCTGGCTGGCTGGCTGGCTGGCTGGCTGGCTGGCTGGCTGGCTGGCTGGCTGGCTGGCTGGCTGGCTGGCTGGCTGCTGGCTGGCTGGCTGGCTGGCTGCTGGCTGGCTGGCTGGCTGGCTGGCTGGCTGGCTGGCTGGCTGGCTGGCTGGCTGGCTGGCTGGCTGGCTGGCTGGCTGGCTGGCTGGCTGGCTGGCTGGCTGGCTGGCTGGCTGGCTGGCTGGCTGGCTGGCTGGCTGGCTGGCTGGCTGGCTGGCTGGCTGGCTGGCTGGCTGGCTGGCTGGCTGGCTGGCTGGCTGTGGCTGTCTGTGGCTGTCTGTGGCTGTCTGTGGCTGTCTGTGGCTGTCTGTGGCTGTCTGTGGCTGTCTGTGGCTGTCTGTGGCTGTCTGTGGCTGTCTGTGGCTGTCTGTGGCTGTCTGTGGCTGTCTGTGGCTGTCTGTGGCTGTCTGTGGCTGTCTGTGGCTGTCTGTGGCTGTCTGTGGCTGTCTGTGGCTGTCTGTGGCTGTCTGTGGCTGTCTGTGGCTGTCTGTGGCTGTCTGTGGCTGTCTGTGGCTGTCTGGCTGTCTGTGGCTGTCTGTGGCGGTCTGTGGCGGTCTGTGGCGGTCTGTGGCGGTCTGTGGCGGTCTGTGGCGGTCTGTGGCGGTCTGTGGCGGTCTGTGGCGGTCTGTGGCGGTCTGTGGCGGTCTGTGGCGGTCTTTGGCGGTCTGTGGCTGTCTGTGGCTGTCTGTGGCTGTCTGTGGCTGTCTGTGGCTGTCTGTGGCTGTCTGTGGCTGTCTGTGGCTGTCTGTGGCTGTCTGTGGCTGTCTGTGGCGGTCTGTGGCGGTCTGTGGCGGTCTGTGGCGGTCTGTGGCGGTCTGTGGCGGTCTGTGGCGGTCTGTGGCGGTCTGTGGCGGTCTGTGGCGGTCTGTGGCGGTCTGTGGCGGTCTGTGGCGGTCTGTGGCGGTCTGTGGCGGTCTGTGGCGGTCTGTGGCGGTCTGTGGCGGTCTGTGGCGGTCTGTGGCGGTCTGTGGCGGTCTGTGGCGGTCTGTGGCGGTCTGTGGCGGTCTGTGGCGGTCTGTGGCGGTCTGTGGCGGTCTGTGGCGGTCTGTGGCGGTCTGTGGCGGTCTGTGGCGGTCTGTGGCGGTCTGTGGCGGTCTGTGGCGGTCTGTGGCGGTCTGTGGCGGTCTGTGGCGGTCTGTGGCGGTCTGTGGCGGTCTGTGGCGGTCTGTGGCGGTCTGTGGCGGTCTGTGGCGGTCTGTGGCGGTCTGTGGCGGTCTGTGGCGGTCTGTGGCGGTCTGTGGCGGTCTGTGGCGGTCTGTGGCTGTCTGTGGCTGTCTGTGGCTGTCTGTGGCTGTCTGTGGCTGTCTGTGGCTGTCTGTGGCTGTCTGTGGCTGTCTGTGGCTGTCTGTGGCTGTCTGTGGCTGTCTGTGCTGTCTGTGGCTGTCTGTGGCTGTCTGTGGCTGTCTGTGGCTGTCTGTGGCTGTCTGTGGCTGTCTGTGGCTGTCTGTGGCTGTCTGTCTCTGTCTGTCACTGTCTGTCACTGTCTGTCACTGTCTGTCACTGTCTGTCTCTGTCTGTCTCTGTCTGTCTCTGTCTGTCTCTGTCTGTCTCTGTCTGTCTCTGTCTGTCTCTGTCTGTCTCTGTCTGTCGCTGTCTGTCGCTGTCTGTCGCTGTCTGTCGCTGTCTGTCGCTGTCTGTCGCTGTCTGTCGCTGTCTGTCGCTGTCTGTCGCTGTCTGTCGCTGTCTGTCGTTGTCTGTCGCTGTCTGTCGCTGTCTGTCGCTGTCTGTCGCTGTCTGTCGCTGTCTGTCGCTGTCTGTCGCTGTCTGTCGCTGTCTGTCGCTGTCTGTCGCTGTCTGTCGCTGTCTGTCGCTGTCTGTCGCTGTCTGTCGCTGTCTGTCGCTGTCTGTCGCTGTCTGTCGCTGTCTGTCGCTGTCTGTCGCTGTCTGTCGCTGTCTGTCGCTGTCTGTCGCTGTCTGTCGCTGTCTGTCGCTGTCTGTCGCTGTCTGTCGCTGTCTGTCGCTGTCTGTCGCTGTCTGTCGCTGTCTGTCGCTGTCTGTCGCTGTCTGTCGCTGTCTGTCGCTGTCTGTCGCTGTCTGTCGCTGTCTGTCGCTGTCTGTCGCTGTCTGTCGCTGTCTGTCGCTGTCTGTCGCTGTCTGTCGCTGTCTGTCGCTGTCTGTCTCTGTCTGTCTCTGTCTGTCTCTGTCTGTCTCTGTCTGTCTCTGTCTGTCTCTGTCTGTCTGTCTGTCTCTGGCTGTCTGGCTGTCTGGCTGTCTGGCTGTCTGGCTGTCTGGCTGTCTGGCTGTCTGGCTGTCTGGCTGTCTGCTGTCTGTCTGTCTGTCTGTCTGTCTGTCTGTCTGTCTGTCTGGCTGTCTGGCTGTCTGGCTGTCTGGCTGTCTGGCTGTCTGGCTGTCTGGCTGTCTGGCTGTCTGGCTGTCTGGCTGTCTGGCTGTCTGGCTGTCTGGCTGTCTGGCTGTCTGGCTGTCTGGCTGTCTGGCTGTCTGGCTGTCTGGCTGTCTGGCTGTCTGGCTGTCTGGCTGCCTGGCTGCCTGGCTGTCTGGCTGTCTGGCTGGCTGGCTGGCTGGCTGGCTGGCTGGCTGGCTGGCTGGCTGGCTGGCTGGCTGGCTGGCTGGCTGGCTGGCTGGCTGGCTGGCTGGCTGGCTGGCTGCTGGCTGGCTGGCTGGCTGGCTGGCTGGCTGGCTGGCTGGCTGGCTGCTGGCTGGCTGGCTGGCTGGCTGGCTGGCTGGCTGGCTGGCTGGCTGGCTGGCTGGCTGGCTGGCTGGCTGGCTGGCTGGCTGGCTGGCTGGCTGGCTGGCTGGCTGGCTGGCTGGCTGGCTGGCTGGCTGGCTGGCTGGCTGGTTGGCTGGCTGGCTGGCTGGCTGGCTGGCTGGCTGGCTGGCTGGCTGGCTGGCTGGCTGGCTGGCTGGCTGGCTGGCTGGCTGGCTGGCTGGCTGGCTGGCTGGCTGGCTGGCTGGCTGGCTGGCTGGCTGGCTGGCTGGCTGGCTGGCTGCTGCTGGCTGGCTGGCTGGCTGGCTGGCTGGCTGGCTGGCTGGCTGGCTGGCTGGCTGGCTGGCTGGCTGGCTGGCTGGCTGGCTGGCTGGCTGGCTGGCTGGCTGGCTGGCTGGCTGGCTGGCTGGCTGGCTGGCTGGCTGGCTGGCTGGCTGGCTGGCTGGCTGGCTGGCTGGCTGGCTGGCTGGCTGGCTGGCTGGCTGGCTGGCTGTCTGTCTGTCTGTCTGTCTGTCTGTCTGTCTGTCTGTCTGTCTGTCTGTCTGTCTGTCTGTCTGTCTGTCTGTCTGTCTGTCTGTCTGTCTGTCTGTCTGTCTGTCTGTCTGTCTGTCTGTCTGTCTGTCTGTCTGTCTGTCTGTCTGTCTGTCTGTCTGTCTGTCTGTCTCTGTCTGTCTCTGTCTGTCTGTCTCTGTCTGTGTCTGTCTGTCTCTGTCTGTCTCTGTCTGTCTCTGTCTGTCTCTGTCTGTCTCTGTCTGTCTCTGTCCGTCTCTGTCTGTCTCTGTCTGTCTCTGTCTGTCTCTGTCTGTCTCTGTCTGTCTCTGTCTGTCTCTGTCTGTCTCTGTCTGTCTGTCTGTATGTCTGTCTGTCTGTCTGTCTGTCTGTCTGTCTGTCTGTCTGTCTGTCTGTCTGTCTCTGTCTGTCTCTGGCTGTCTGGCTGTCTGGCTGTCTGGCTGTCTGGCTGTCTGGCTGTCTGGCTGTCTGGCTGTCTGGCTGTCTGGCTGTCTGGCTGTCTGGCTGTCTGGCTGTCTGGCTGTCTGGCTGTCTGGCTGTCTGGCTGTCTGGCTGTCTGGCTGTCTGGCTGTCTGGCTGTCTGGCTGTCTGGCTGTCTGGCTGTCTGGCTGTCTGGCTATCTGGCTGTCTGGCTGTCTGGCTGTCTGGCTGTCTGGCTGTCTGGCTGTCTGGCTGTCTGGCTGGCTGGCTGGCTGGCTGGCTGGCTGGCTGGCTGGCTGGCTGGCTGGCTGGCTGGCTGGCTGGCTGGCTGCTGGCTGGCTGGCTGGCTGGCTGGCTGGCTGGCTGGCTGGCTGGCTGGCTGGCTGGCTGGCTGGCTGGCTGGCTGGCTGGCTGGCTGGCTGGCTGGCTGGCTGCTGGCTGGCTGGCTGGCTGGCTGGCTGGCTGGCTGGCTGGCTGGCTGGCTGGCTGGCTGGCTGGCTGGCTGGCTGGCTGGCTGGCTGGCTGGCTGGCTGGCTGGCTGGCTGGCTGGCTGGCTGGCTGGCTGGCTGGCTGGCTGGCTGGCTGGCTGGCTGGCTGGCTGGCTGGCTGGCTGGCTGGCTGGCTGGCTGGCTGGCTGGCTGGCTGGCTGGCTGGCTGGCTGGCTGGCTGGCTGGCTGGCTGGCTGGCTGGCTGGCTGCTGCTGGCTGGCTGGCTGGCTGGCTGGCTGGCTGGCTGGCTGGCTGGCTGGCTGCTGGCTGGCTGGCTGGCTGGCTGGCTGGCTGGCTGGCTGGCTGGCTGGCTGGCTGGCTGGCTGGCTGGCTGGCTGGCTGGCTGGCTGGCTGGCTGGCTGGCTGGCTGGCTGGCTGGCTGGCTGGCTGGCTGGCTGGCTGGGCTGGCTGGCTGGCTGGCTGGCTGGCTGGCTGGCTGGCTGGCTGGCTGGCTGGCTGGCTGGCTGGCTGGCTGGCTGGCTGGCTGGCTGGCTGGCTGGCTGGCTGGCTGGCTGGCTGGCTGGCTGGCTGGCTGGCTGGCTGGCTGGCTGGCTGGCTGGCTGTCTGGCTGTCTGGCTGTCTGGCTGTCTGGCTGTCTGGCTGTCTGGCTGTCTGGCTGTCTGGCTGTCTGGCTGTCTGGCTGTCTGGCTGTCTGGCTGTCTGGCTGTCTGGCTGTCTGGCTGTCTGGCTGTCTGGCTGTCTGGCTGTCTGGCTGTCTGGCTGTCTGGCTGTCTGGCTGTCTGGCTGTCTGGCTGGCTGGCTGGCTGGCTGGCTGGCTGGCTGGCTGGCTGTCTGTGGCTGTCTGTGGCTGTCTGTGGCTGTCTGTGGCTGTCTGTGGCTGTCTGTGGCTGTCTGTGGCTGTCTGTGGCTGTCTGTGGCTGTCTGTGGCTGTCTGTGGCTGTCTGTGGCTGTCTGTGGCGGTCTGTGGCGGTCTGTGGCGGTCTGTGGCGGTCTGTGGCGGTCTGTGGCGGTCTGTGGCGGTCTGTGGCGGTCTGTGGCGGTCTGTGGCTGTCTGTGGCTGTCTGTGGCTGTCTGTGGCTGTCTGTGGCTGTCTGTGGCTGTCTGTGGCTGTCTGTGGCTGTCTGTGGCTGTCTGTGGCTGTCTGTGGCTGTCTGTGGCTGTCTGTGGCTGTCTGTGGCTGTCTGTGGCTGTCTGTGGCTGTCTGTGGCTGTCTGTGGCTGTCTGTGGCTGTCTGTGGCTGTCTGTGGCTGTCTGTGGCTGTCTGTGGCTGTCTGTGGCTGTCTGTGGCTGTCTGTGGCTGTCTGTGGCTGTCTGTGGCTGTCTGTGGCGGTCTGTGGCGGTCTGTGGCGGTCTGTGGCGGTCTGTGGCGGTCTGTGGCGGTCTGTGGCGGTCTGTGGCGGTCTGTGGCGGTCTGTGGCGGTCTGTGGCGGTCTGTGGCGGTCTGTGGCGGTCTGTGGCGGTCTGTGGCGGTCTGTGGCGGTCTGTGGCGGTCTGTGGCGGTCTGTGGCGGTCTGTGGCTGTCTGTGGCTGTCTGTGGCTGTCTGTGGCTGTCTGTGGCTGTCTGTGGCTGTCTGTGGCTGTCTGTGGCTGTCTGTGGCTGTCTGTGGCTGTCTGTGGCTGTCTGTGGCTGTCTGTGGCTGTCTGTGGCTGTCTGTGGCTGTCTGTGGCTGTCTGTGGCTGTCTGTGGCTGTCTGTCGCTCTCTGTCGCTGTCTGTCGCTGTCTGTCGCTGTCTGTCGCTGTCTGTCGCTGTCTGTCGCTGTCTGTCGCTGTCTGTCGCTGTCTGTCGCTGTCTGTCGCTGTCTGTCGCTGTCTGTCGCTGTCTGTCGCTGTCTGTCTCTGTCTGTCTCTGTCTGTCTCTGTCTGTCTCTGTCTGTCTCTGTCTGTCTCTGTCTGTCTCTGTCTGTCTCTGTCTGTCTCTGTCTGTCTCTGTCTGTCTGTCTGTCTGTCTGTCTGTCTGTCTGTCTCTGGCTGTCTGGCTGTCTGGCTGGCTGTCTGGCTGTCTGGCTGTCTGGCTGTCTGGCTGTCTGGCTGTCTGGCTGTCTGGCTGTCTGGCTGTCTGGCTGTCTGTCTGTCTGTCTCTGTCTGTCTCTGTCTGTCTCTGTCTGTCTCTGTCTGTCTCTGTCTGTCTCTGTCTGTCTCTGTCTGTCTATGTCTGTCTCTGTCTGTCTCTGTCTGTCGCTGTCTGTCGCTGTCTGTCGCTGTCTGTCGCTGTCTGTCGCTGTCTGTCGCTGTCTGTCGCTGTCTGTCGCTGTCTGTCGCTGTCTGTCGCTGTCTGTCGCTGTCTGTCGCTGTCTGTCGCTGTCTGTCGCTGTCTGTCGCTGTCTGTCGCTGTCTGTCGCTGTCTGTCGCTGTCTGTGGCTGTCTGTGGCTGTCTGTGGCTGTCTGTGGCTGTCTGTGGCTGTCTGTGGCTGTCTGTGGCTGTCTGTGGCTGTATGTGGCTGTCTGTGGCTGTCTGTGGCTGTCTGTGGCTGTCTGTGGCTGTCTGTGGCTGTCTGTGGCTGTCTGTGGCTGTCTGTGGCTGTCTGTGGCTGTCTGTGGCTGTCTGTCTCTGTCTGTCTCTGTCTGTCTCTGTCTGTCTCTGTCTGTCTCTGTCTGTCTCTGTCTGTCTCTGTCTGTCTCTGTCTGTCACTGTCTGTCACTGTCTGTCTCTGTCTGTCTCTGTCTGTCTCTGTCTGTCTCTGTCTGTCTCTGTCTGTCTCTGTCTGTCTCTGTCTGTCTCTGTCTGTCTCTGTCTGTCTCTGTCTGTCTCTGTCTGTCTCTGTCTGTCTCTGTCTGTCTCTGTCTGTCTCTGTCTGTCTCTGTCTGTCTATGTCTGTCTCTGTCTGTCTCTGTCTGTCGCTGTCTGTCGCTGTCTGTCGCTGTCTGTCGCTGTCTGTCGCTGTCTGTCGCTGTCTGTCGCTGTCTGTCGCTGTCTGTCGTTGTCTGTCGCTGTCTGTCGCTGTCTGTCGCTGTCTGTCGCTGTCTGTCGCTGTCTGTCGCTGTCTGTCGCTGTCTGTCGCTGTCTGTCGCTGTCTGTCGCTGTCTGTCGCTGTCTGTCGCTGTCTGTCGCTGTCTGTCGCTGTCTGTCGCTGTCTGTCGCTGTCTGTCGCTGTCTGTCGCTGTCTGTCGCTGTCTGTCGCTGTCTGTCGCTGTCTGTCGCTGTCTGTCGCTGTCTGTCGCTGTCTGTCGCTGTCTGTCGCTGTCTGTCGCTGTCTGTCGCTGTCTGTCGCTGTCTGTCGCTGTCTGTCGCTGTCTGTCGCTGTCTGTCGCTGTCTGTCGCTGTCTGTCGCTGTCTGTCGCTGTCTGTCGCTGTCTGTCGCTGTCTGTCGCTGTCTGTCGCTGTCTGTCGCTGTCTGTCGCTGTCTGTCTCTGTCTGTCTCTGTCTGTCTCTGTCTGTCTCTGTCTGTCTCTGTCTGTCTCTGTCTGTCTCTGTCTGTCTCTGTCTGTCTCTGTCTGTCTCTGTCTGTCTCTGTCTGTCTGTCTGTCTCTGGCTGTCTGGCTGTCTGGCTGTCTGGCTGTCTGGCTGTCTGGCTGTCTGGCTGTCTGGCTGTCTGGCTGTCTGGCTGTCTGGCTGTCTGGCTGTCTGGCTGTCTGGCTGTATGTCTGTCTGTCTGTCTGTCTGTCTGTCTGTCTGTCTGTCTGTCTGTCTGTCTGTCTGTCTGTCTGGCTGTCTGGCTGTCTGGCTGTCTGGCTGTCTGGCTGTCTGGCTGTCTGGCTGTCTGGCTGTCTGGCTGTCTGGCTGTCTGGCTGTCTGGCTGTCTGGCTGTCTGGCTGTCTGGCTGTCTGGCTGTCTGGCTGTCTGGCTGTCTGGCTGTCTGGCTGTCTGGCTGTCTGGCTGTCTGGCTGTCTGGCTGTCTGGCTGTCTGGCTGTCTGGCTGCCTGGCTGCCTGGCTGTCTGGCTGGCTGGCTGGCTGGCTGGCTGGCTGGCTGGCTGGCTGGCTGGCTGGCTGGCTGGCTGGCTGGCTGGCTGGCTGGCTGGCTGGCTGGCTGGCTGGCTGGCTGGCTGGCTGGCTGGCTGGCTGGCTGGCTGGCTGGCTGGCTGGCTGGCTGGCTGGCTGGCTGGCTGGCTGGCTGGCTGGCTGGCTGGCTGGCTGGCTGGCTGGCTGGCTGGCTGGCTGGCTGGCTGGCTGGCTGGCTGGCTGGCTGGCTGGCTGGCTGGCTGGCTGGCTGGCTGGCTGGCTGGCTGGCTGGCTGGCTGGCTGGCTGGCTGGCTGGCTGGCTGGCTGGCTGGCTGGCTGGCTGGCTGGCTGGCTGGCTGGCTGGCTGGCTGGCTGGCTGGCTGGCTGGCTGGCTGGCTGGCTGGCTGGCTGGCTGGCTGGCTGGCTGGCTGGCTGGCTGGCTGGCTGGCTGGCTGGCTGGCTGGCTGGCTGGCTGGCTGGCTGGCTGGCTGGCTGGCTGGCTGGCTGGCTGGCTGGCTGGCTGGCTGGGCTGGCTGGCTGGCTGGCTGGCTGGCTGGCTGGCTGGCTGGCTGGCTGGCTGGCTGGCTGGCTGGCTGGCTGGCTGGCTGGCTGGCTGGCTGGCTGGCTGGCTGGCTGGCTGGCTGGCTGGCTGGCTGGCTGGCTGGCTGGCTGGCTGGCTGGCTGGCTGGCTGGCTGGCTGGCTGGCTGGCTGGCTGGCTGGCTGGCTGGCTGGCTGGCTGGCTGGCTGGCTGGCTGGCTGGCTGGCTGGCTGGCTGGCTGGCTGTCTGTCTGTCTGTCTGTCTGTCTGTCTGTCTGTCTGTCTGTCTGTCTGTCTGTCTGTCTGTCTGTCTGTCTGTCTGTCTGTCTGTCTGTCTGTCTGTCTGTCTGTCTGTCTGTCTGTCTGTCTGTCTGTCTGTCTGTCTGTCTGTCTGTCTGTCTGTCTGTCTGTCTGTCTGTCTGTCTGTCTGTCTGTCTGTCTGTCTCTGTCTGTCTCTGTCTGTCTGTCTCTGTCTGTCTCTGTCTGTCTCTGTCTGTCTCTGTCTGTCTCTGTCTGTCTCTGTCTGTCTCTGTCTGTCTCTGTCTGTCTCTGTCTGTCTGTCTGTATGTCTGTCTGTCTGTCTGTCTGTCTGTCTGTCTGTCTGTCTGTCTGTCTGTCTCTGTCTGTGTCTCTGGCTGTCTGGCTGTCTGGCTGTCTGGCTGTCTGGCTGTCTGGCTGTCTGGCTGTCTGGCTGTCTGGTTGTCTGGCTGTCTGGCTGTCTGGCTGTCTGGCTGTCTGGCTGTCTGGCTGTCTGGCTGTCTGGCTGTCTGGCTGTCTGGCTGTCTGGCTGTCTGGCTGTCTGGCTGTCTGGCTATCTGGCTGTCTGGCTGTCTGGCTGTCTGGCTGTCTGGCTGTCTGGCTGTCTGGCTGTCTGGCTGTCTGGCTGTCTGGCTGTCTGGCTGTCTGGCTGTCTGGCTGGCTGGCTGGCTGGCTGGCTGGCTGGCTGGCTGGCTGGCTGGCTGGCTGGCTGGCTGGCTGGCTGGCTGGCTGGCTAGCTGGCTGGCTGGCTGGCTGGCTGGCTGGCTGGCTGGCTGGCTGGCTGGCTGGCTGGCTGGCTGGCTGGCTGGCTGGCTGGCTGGCTGGCTGGCTGGCTGGCTGGCTGGCTGGCTGGCTGGCTGGCTGGCTGGCTGGCTGGCTGGCTGGCTGGCTGGCTGGCTGGCTGGCTGGCTGGCTGGCTGGCTGGCTGGCTGGCTGGCTGGCTGGCTGGCTGGCTGGCTGGCTGGCTGGCTGGCTGGCTGGCTGGCTGGCTGGCTGGCTGGCTGGCTGGCTGGCTGGCTGGCTGGCTGGCTGGCTGGCTGGCTGGCTGGCTGGCTGGCTGGCTGGCTGGCTGTGGCTGGCTGGCTGGCTGGCTGGCTGGCTGGCTGTGGCTGGCTGTGGCTGTCTGTGGCTGTCTGTGGCTGTCTGTGGCTGTCTGTGGCTGTCTGTGGCTGTCTGTGGCTGTCTGTCGCTGTCTGTGGCTGTCTGTGGCTGTCTGTGGCTGTCTGTGGCTGTCTGTGGCTGTCTGTGGCTGTCTGTGGCTGTCTGTGGCTGTCTGTGGCTGTCTGTGGCTGTCTGTGGCTGTCTGTGGCGGTCTGTGGCGGTCTGTGGCGGTCTGTGGCGGTCTGTGGCTGTCTGTGGCTGTCTGTGGCTGTCTGTGGCTGTCTGTGGCTGTCTGTGGCTGTCTGTGGCTGTCTGTGGCTGTCTGTGGCTGTCCGTGGCTGTCTGTGGCTGTCTGTGGCTGTCTGTGGCTGTCTGTGGCTGTCTGTGGCTGTCTGTGGCTGTCTGTGGCTGTCTGTGGCTGTCTGTGGCTGTCTGTGGCTGTCTGTGGCTGTCTGTGGCTGTCTGTGGCTGTCTGTGGCTGTCTGTGGCTGTCTGTGGCTGTCTGTGGCTGTCTGTGGCTGTCTGTGGCTGTCTGTGGCTGTCTGTGGCTGTCTGTGGCTGTCTGTGGCTGTCTGTGGCTGTCTGTGGCTGTCTGTGGCTGTCTGTGGCTGTCTGTGGCTGTCTGTGGCTGTCTGTGGCTGTCTGTGGCTGTCTGTGGCTGTCTGTGGCTGTCTGTGGCTGTCTGTGGCTGTCTGTGGCTGTCTGTGGCTGTCTGTGGCTGTCTGTGGCTGTCTGTGGCTGTCTGTGGCTGTCTGTGGCTGTCTGTGGCTGTCTGTGGCGGTCTGTGGCGGTCTGTGGCGGTCTGTGGCGGTCTGTGGCGGTCTGTGGCGGTCTGTGGCGGTCTGTGGCGGTCTGTGGCGGTCTGTGGCGGTCTGTGGCGGTCTGTGGCGGTCTGTGGCGGTCTGTGGCGGTCTGTGGCGGTCTGTGGCGGTCTGTGGCGGTCTGTGGCTGTCTGTGGCTGTCTGTGGCTGTCTGTGGCTGTCTGTGGCTGTCTGTGGCTGTCTGTGGCTGTCTGTGGCTGTCTGTGGCTGTCTGTGGCTGTCTGTGGCTGTCTGTGGCTGTCTGTGGCTGTCTGTGGCTGTCTGTGGCTGTCTGTGGCTGTCTGTCGCTGTCTGTGGCTGTCTGTGGCTGTCTGTCGCTGTCTGTCGCTGTCTGTGGCTGTCTGTCGCTGTCTGTCGCTGTCTGTCGCTGTCTGTCGCTGTCTGTCGCTGTCTGTCGCTGTCTGTCGCTGTCTGTCGCTGTCTGTCGCTGTCTGTCGCTGTCTGTCGCTGTCTGTCGCTGTCTGTCGCTGTCTGTCGCTGTCTGTCGCTGTCTGTCGCTGTCTGTCGCTGTCTGTCGCTGTCTGTCGCTGTCTGTCGCTGTCTGTCGCTGTCTGTCGCTGTCTGTCGCTGTCTGTCGCTGTCTGTCGCTGTCTGTCGCTGTCTGTCGCTGTCTGTCGCTGTCTGTCGCTGTCTGTCGCTGTCTGTCGCTGTCTGTCGCTGTCTGTCGCTGTCTGTCGCTGTCTGTCGCTGTCTGTCGCTGTCTGTCTCTGTCTGTCTCTGTCTGTCTCTGTCTGTCTCTGTCTGTCTCTGTCTGTCTCTGTCTGTCTCTGTCTGTCTCTGTCTGTCTCTGTCTGTCTCTGTCTGTCTGTCTGTCTGTCTGTCTCTGGCTGTCTGGCTGTCTGGCTGTCTGGCTGTCTGGCTGTCTGGCTGTCTGGCTGTCTGGCTGTCTGGCTGTCTGGCTGTCTGGCTGTCTGGCTGTCTGGCTGTCTGGCTGTCTGGCTGTCTGGCTGTCTGTCTGTCTGTCTGTCTGTCTGTCTGTCTGTCTGTCTGTCTGTCTGTCTGTCGGTCTGTCTGTCTGTCTGGCTGTATGTCTGTCTGGCTGTCTGGCTGTCTGGCTGTCTGGCTGTCTGGCTGTCTGGCTGTCTGGCTGTCTGGCTGTCTGGCTGTCTGGCTGTCTGGCTGTCTGGCTGTCTGGCTGTCTGGCTGTCTGGCTGTCTGGCTGTCTGGCTGTCTGGCTGTCTGGCTGTCTGGCTGTCTGGCTGTCTGGCTGTCTGGCTGTCTGGCTGTCTGTCTGGCTGGCTGGCTGGCTGGCTGGCTGGCTGGCTGGCTGGCTGGCTGGCTGGCTGGCTGGCTGGCTGGCTGCTGGCTGGCTGGCTGGCTGGCTGGCTGGCTGGCTGGCTGGGCTGGCTGGCTGGCTGGCTGGCTGGCTGGCTGGCTGGCTGGCTGGCTGGCTGGCTGGCTGGCTGGCTGGCTGGCTGGCTGGCTGGCTGGCTGGCTGGCTGGCTGGCTGGCTGGCTGGCTGGCTGGCTGGCTGGCTGGCTGGCTGCTGGCTGGCTGGCTGGCTGGCTGGCTGGCTGGCTGGCTGGCTGGCTGGCTGGCTGGCTGGCTGGCTGGCTGGCTGGCTGGCTGGCTGGCTGGCTGGCTGGCTGGCTGGCTGCTGGCTGGCTGGCTGGCTGGCTGGCTGGCTGGCTGGCTGCCTGGCTGGCTGGCTGGCTGGCTGGCTGGCTGGCTGGCTGGCTGGCTGGCTGGCTGGCTGGCTGGCTGGCTGGCTGGCTGGCTGGCTGGCTGGCTGGCTGGCTGGCTGGCTGGCTGGCTGGCTGGCTGGCTGGCTGGCTGGCTGGCTGGCTGGCTGGCTGGCTGGCTGGCTGGCTGGCTGGCTGGCTGGCTGGCTGGCTGGCTGGCTGGCTGGCTGGCTGGCTGGCTGGCTGGCTGGCTGGCTGGCTGGCTGGCTGGCTGGCTGGCTGGCTGGCTGGCTGGCTGGCTGGCTGGCTGGCTGGCTGGCTGGCTGGCTGGCTGGCTGGCTGGCTGGCTGGCTGGCTGGCTGGCTGGCTGGCTGTCTGTCTGTCTGTCTGTCTGTCTGTCTGTCTGTCTGTCTGTCTGTCTGTCTGTCTGTCTGTCTGTCTGTCTGTCTGTCTGTCTGTCTGTCTGTCTGTCTGTCTGTCTCTGTCTGTCTCTGTCTGTCTCTGTCTGTCTATGTCTGTCTCTGTCTGTCTCTGTCTGTCTGTCTCTGTCTGTCTCTGTCTGTCTCTGTCTGTCTCTGTCTGTCTCTGTCTGTCTCTGTCTGTCTCTGTCTGTCTCTGTCTGTCTCTGTCTGTCTCTGTCTGTCTCTGTCTGTCTCTGTCTGTCTCTGTCTGTCTCTGTCTGTCTCTGTCTGTCTCTGTCTGTCTGTCTGTATGTCTGTCTGTCTGTCTGTCTGTCTGTCTGTCTGTCTGTCTGTCTGTCTGTCTGTCTCTGTCTGTCTCTGGCTGTCTGGCTGTCTGGCTGTCTGCTGTCTGGCTGTCTGGCTGTCTGGCTGTCTGGCTGTCTGGCTGTCTGGCTGTCTGGCTGTCTGGCTGTCTGGCTGTCTGGCTGTCTGGCTGTCTGGCTGTCTGGCTGTCTGGCTATCTGGCTGTCTGTCTGTCTGGCTGTCTGGCTGTCTGGCTGTCTGGCTGTCTGGCTGTCTGGCTGTCTGGCTGTCTGGCTGTCTGGCTGTCTGGCTGTCTGGCTGGCTGGCTGGCTGGCTGGCTGGCTGGCTGGCTGGCTGGCTGGCTGGCTGGCTGGCTGGCTGGCTGGCTGGCTGGCTGGCTGGCTGGCTGGCTGGCTGGCTGGCTGCTGGCTGGCTGGCTGGCTGGCTGGCTGGCTGGCTGGCTGGCTGGCTGGCTGGCTGGCTGGCTGGCTGGCTGGCTGGCTGGCTGGCTGGCTGGCTGGCTGGCTGGCTGGCTGGCTGGCTGGCTGGCTGGCTGGCTGGCTGGCTGGCTGGCTGGCTGGCTGGCTGGCTGGCTGGCTGGCTGGCTGGCTGGCTGGCTGGCTGGCTGGCTGGCTGGCTGGCTGGCTGGCTGGCTGGCTGGCTGGCTGGCTGGCTGGCTGGCTGGCTGGCTGGCTGGCTGGCTGGCTGGCTGGCTGGCTGGCTGGCTGGCTGGCTGGCTGGCTGGCTGGCTGGCTGGCTGGCTGGCTGGCTGGCTGGCTGGCTGGCTGGCTGGCTGGCTGTGGCTGGCTGTGGCTGGCTGTGGCTGGCTGTGGCTGGCTGTGGCTGGCTGTGGCTGGCTGTGGCTGGCTGTGGCTGGCTGTGGCTGGCTGTGGCTGGCTGTGGCTGGCTGTGGCTGGCTGTGGCTGGCTGTGGCTGGCTGTGGCTGGCTGTGGCTGGCTGTGGCTGGCTGTGGCTGGCTGTGGCTGGCTGTGGCTGGCTGTGGCTGGCTGTGGCTGGCTGTGGCTGGCTGTGGCTGGCTGTGGCTGGCTGTGGCTGGCTGTGGCTGGCTGTGGCTGGCTGTGGCTGGCTGTGGCTGGCTGTGGCTGGCTGTGGCTGGCTGTGGCTGGCTGTGGCTGGCTGTGGCTGTCTGTGGCTGTCTGTGGCGGTCTGTGGCGGTCTGTGGCGGTCTGTGGCGGTCTGTGGCGGTCTGTGGCGGTCTGTGGCGGTCTGTGGCGGTCTGTGGCGGTCTGTGGCGGTCTGTGGCGGTCTGTGGCGGTCTGTGGCGGTCTGTGGCTGTCTGTGGCTGTCTGTGGCTGTCTGTGGCTGTCTGTGGCTGTCTGTGGCTGTCTGTGGCTGTCTGTGGCTGTCTGTGGCTGTATGTGGCTGTATGTGGCTGTCTGTGGCTGTCTGTGGCTGTCTGTGGCTGTCTGTGGCTGTCTGTGGCTGTCTGTGGCTGTCTGTGGCTGTCTGTCTCTGTCTGTCTCTGTCTGTCTCAGTCTGTCTCAGTCTGTCTCTGTCTGTCTCTGTCTGTCTCTGTCTGTCTCTGTCTGTCTCTGTCTGTCTCTGTCTGTCTCTGTCTGTCGCTGTCTGTCGCTGTCTGTCGCTGTCTGTCGCTGTCTGTCTCTGTCTGTCTCTGTCTGTCTCTGTCTGTCTCTGTCTGTCTCTGTCTGTCTCTGTCTGTCTCTGTCTGTCTCAGTCTGTCTCTGTCTGTCTCTGTCTGTCTCTGTCTGTCTCTGTCTGTCGCTGTCTGTCGCTGTCTGTCGCTGTCTGTCGCTGTCTGTCGCTGTCTGTCGCTGTCTG
>JAXIVJ010006288.1:22500-40000 GCA_036785665.1 Chirona hameri
TGTCTGGCTGTCTGGCTGTCTGGCTGTCTGGCTGTCTGGCTGTCTGGCTGTCTGGCTGTCTGGCTGTCTGGCTGTCTGGCTGTCTGGCTATCTGGCTGTCTGGCTGTCTGGCTGTCTGGCTGTCTGGCTGTCTGGCTGTCTGGCTATCTGGCTGTCTGTCTGTCTGGCTGTCTGGCTGTCTGGCTGTCTGGCTGTCTGGCTGTCTGGCTGTCTGGCTGTCTGGCTGGCTGGCTGGCTGGCTGGCTGGCTGGCTGGCTGGCTGGCTGGCTGGCTGGCTGGCTGGCTGGCTGGCTGGCTGGCTGGCTGGCTGGCTGGCTGGCTGGCTGGCTGGCTGGCTGGCTGGCTGGCTGGCTGGCTGGCTGGCTGGCTGGCTGGCTGGCTGGCTGGCTGGCTGGCTGGCTGGCTGGCTGGCTGGCTGGCTGGCTGGCTGGCTGGCTGGCTGGCTGGCTGGCTGGCTGGCTGGCTGGCTGGCTGGCTGGCTGGCTGGCTGGCTGGCTGGCTGGCTGGCTGGCTGGCTGGCTGGCTGGCTGGCTGGCTGGCTGGCTGGCTGGCTGGCTGGCTGGCTGGCTGGCTGGCTGGCTGGCTGGCTGGCTGGCTGTGGCTGGCTGTGGCTGGCTGTGGCTGGCTGTGGCTGGCTGTGGCTGGCTGTGGCTGGCTGTGGCTGGCTGTGGCTGGCTGTGGCTGGCTGTGGCTGGCTGTGGCTGGCTGTGGCTGGCTGTGGCTGGCTGTGGCTGGCTGTGGCTGGCTGTGGCTGGCTGTGGCTGGCTGTGGCTGGCTGTGGCTGGCTGTGGCTGGCTGTGGCTGGCTGTGGCTGGCTGTGGCTGGCTGTGGCTGGCTGTGGCTGGCTGTGGCTGGCTGTGGCTGGCTGTGGCTGGCTGTGGCTGGCTGTGGCTGGCTGTGGCTGGCTGTGGCTGGCTGTGGCGGTCTGTGGCGGTCTGTGGCGGTCTGTGGCGGTCTGTGGCGGTCTGTGGCGGTCTGTGGCGGTCTGTGGCGGTCTGTGGCGGTCTGTGGCGGTCTGTGGCGGTCTGTGGCGGTCTGTGGCGGTCTGTGGCTGTCTGTGGCTGTCTGTGGCTGTCTGTGGCTGTCTGTGGCTGTCTGTGGCTGTCTGTGGCTGTCTGTGGCTGTATGTGGCTGTCTGTGGCTGTCTGTGGCTGTCTGTGGCTGTCTGTGGCTGTCTGTGGCTGTCTGTGGCTGTCTGTCTCTGTCTGTCTCTGTCTGTCTCAGTCTGTCTCAGTCTGTCTCTGTCTGTCTCTGTCTGTCTCTGTCTGTCTCTGTCTGTCTCTGTCTGTCGCTGTCTGTCGCTGTCTGTCGCTGTCTGTCGCTGTCTGTCTCTGTCTGTCTCTGTCTGTCTCTGTCTGTCTCTGTCTGTCTCTGTCTGTCTCTGTCTGTCTCTGTCTGTCTCAGTCTGTCTCTGTCTGTCTCTGTCTGTCTCTGTCTGTCTCTGTCTGTCGCTGTCTGTCGCTGTCTGTCGCTGTCTGTCGCTGTCTGTCGCTGTCTGTCGCTGTCTGTCGCTGTCTGTCGCTGTCTGTCGCTGTCTGTCGCTGTCTGTCGCTGTCTGTCGCTGTCTGTCGCTGTCTGTCGCTGTCTGTCGCTGTCTGTCGCTGTCTGTCGCTGTCTGTCGCTGTCTGTCGCTGTCTGTCGCTGTCTGTCGCTGTCTGTCGCTGTCTGTCGCTGTCTGTCGCTGTCTGTCGCTGTCTGTCGCTGTCTGTCGCTGTCTGTCGCTGTCTGTCGCTGTCTGTCGCTGTCTGTCGCTGTCTGTCGCTGTCTGTCGCTGTCTGTCGCTGTCTGTCGCTGTCTGTCGCTGTCTGTCGCTGTCTGTCGCTGTCTGTCGCTGTCTGTAGCTGTCTGTCGCTGTCTGTCGCTGTCTGTCGCTGTCTGTCGCTGTCTGTCGCTGTCTGTCGCTGTCTGTCGCTGTCTGTCGCTGTCTGTCGCTGTCTGTCGCTGTCTGTCGCTGTCTGTCTCTGTCTGTCTCTGTCTGTCTCTGTCTGTCTCTGTCTGTCTCTGTCTGTCTCTGTCTGTCTCTGTCTGTCTCTGTCTGTCTCTGTCTGTCTGTCTGTCTCTGGCTGTCTGGCTGTCTGGCTGTCTGGCTGTCTGGCTGTCTGGCTGTCTGGCTGTCTGGCTGTCTGGCTGTCTGGCTGTCTGGCTGTCTGTCTGTCTGGCTGTCTGGCTGTCTGGCTGTCTGGCTGTCTGGCTGTCTGGCTGTCTGGCTGTCTGGCTGTCTGGCTGTCTGGCTGTCTGGCTGTCTGGCTGTCTGGCTGTCTGGCTGTCTGGCTGTCTGGCTGTCTGGCTGTCTGGCTGTCTGGCTGTCTGGCTGTCTGGCTGTCTGGCTGTCTGGCTGTCTGGCTGTCTGGCTGTCTGGCTGTCTGGCTGTCTGGCTGTCTGGCTGTCTGGCTGTCTGGCTGTCTGGCTGTCTGTCTGTCTGTCTGTCTGGCTGTCTGGCTGTCTGGCTGTCTGGCTGTCTGGCTGTCTGGCTGTCTGGCTGTCTGGCTGTCTGGCTGTCTGGCTGTCTGGCTGTCTGGCTGTCTGGCTGTCTGGCTGTCTGGCTGTCTGGCTGTCTGGCTGTCTGGCTGTCTGGCTGTCTGGCTGTCTGGCTGTCTGGCTGTCTGGCTGTCTGGCTGTCTGGCTGTCTGGCTGTCTGGCTGTCTGGCTGTCTGGCTGTCTGGCTGTCTGGCTGTCTGGCTGTCTGGCTGTCTGGCTGTCTGGCTGTCTGGCTGTCTGGCTGTCTGGCTGTCTGGCTGTCTGGCTGTCTGGCTGTCTGGCTGTCTGGCTGTCTGGCTGTCTGGCTGTCTGGCTGTCTGGCTGTCTGGCTGTCTGGCTGTCTGGCTGTCTGGCTGTCTGGCTGTCTGGCTGCCTGGCTGCCTGGCTGCCTGGCTGCCTGGCTGCCTGGCTGCCTGGCTGCCTGGCTGTCTGGCTGTCTGGCTGTCTGGCTGTCTGGCTGTCTGGCTGTCTGGCTGGCTGGCCGGCCGGCTGGCTGGCCGGCTGGCTGGCTGGCTGGCTGGCTGTCTGGCTGTCTGGCTGTCTGGCTGTCTGGCTGTCTGGCTGTCTGGCTGTCTGGCTGTCTGGCTGGCTGGCTGGCTGGCTGGCTGGCTGGCTGGCTGGCTGGCTGGCTGGCTGGCTGGCTGGCTGTCTGGCTGTCTGGCTGTCTGGCTGGCTGGCTGGCTGGCTGGCTGGCTGGCTGGCTGGCTGGCTGGCTGGCTGGCTGGCTGGCTGGCTGGCTGGCTGGCTGGCTGGCTGGCTGGCTGGCTGGCTGGCTGGCTGGCTGGCTGGCTGGCTGGCTGGCTGGCTGGCTGGCTGGCTGGCTGGCTGGCTGGCTGGCTGGCTGGCTGGCTGGCTGGCTGGCTGGCTGGCTGGCTGGCTGGCTGGCTGGCTGGCTGGCTGGCTGGCTGGCTGGCTGGCTGGCTGGCTGGCTGGCTGGCTGGCTGGCTGGCTGGCTGGCTGGCTGGCTGGCTGGCTGGCTGGCTGGCTGGCTGGCTGGCTGGCTGGCTGGCTGGCTGGCTGGCTGGCTGGCTGGCTGGCTGGCTGGCTGGCTGGCTGGCTGGCTGGCTGGCTGGCTGGCTGGCTGGCTGGCTGGCTGGCTGGCTGGCTGGCTGGCTGGCTGGCTGGCTGGCTGTGGCTGGCTGTGGCTGGCTGTGGCTGGCTGTGGCTGGCTGTGGCTGGCTGTGGCTGGCTGTGGCTGGCTGTGGCTGGCTGTGGCTGGCTGTGGCTGGCTGTGGCTGGCTGTGGCTGGCTGTGGCTGGCTGTGGCTGGCTGTGGCTGGCTGTGGCTGGCTGTGGCTGGCTGTGGCTGGCTGTGGCTGGCTGTGGCTGGCTGTGGCTGGCTGTGGCTGGCTGTGGCTGGCTGTGGCTGGCTGTGGCTGGCTGTGGCTGGCTGTGGCTGGCTGTGGCTGGCTGTGGCTGGCTGTGGCTGGCTGTGGCTGGCTGTGGCTGGCTGTGGCTGGCTGTGGCTGGCTGTGGCTGGCTGTGGCTGGCTGTGGCTGGCTGTGGCTGGCTGTGGCTGGCTGTGGCTGGCTGTGGCTGGCTGTGGCTGGCTGTGGCTGGCTGTGGCTGGCTGTGGCTGGCTGTGGCTGGCTGTGGCTGGCTGTGGCTGGCTGTGGCTGGCTGTGGCTGGCTGTGGCTGGCTGTGGCTGGCTGTGGCTGGCTGTGGCTGGCTGTGGCTGGCTGTGGCTGTCTGTGGCTGTCTGTGGCGGTCTGTGGCGGTCTGTGGCGGTCTGTGGCGGTCTGTGGCGGTCTGTGGCGGTCTGTGGCGGTCTGTGGCGGTCTGTGGCGGTCTGTGGCGGTCTGTGGCGGTCTGTGGCGGTCTGTGGCGGTCTGTGGCGGTCTGTGGCGGTCTGTGGCGGTCTGTGGCGGTCTGTGGCTGTCTGTGGCTGTCTGTGGCTGTCTGTGGCTGTCTGTGGCTGTCTGTGGCTGTCTGTGGCTGTCTGTGGCTGTATGTGGCTGTATGTGGCTGTATGTGGCTGTCTGTGGCTGTCTGTGGCTGTCTGTGGCTGTCTGTGGCTGTCTGTGGCTGTCTGTGGCTGTCTGTGGCTGTCTGTCTCTGTCTGTCTCTGTCTGTCTCAGTCTGTCTCAGTCTGTCTCTGTCTGTCTCTGTCTGTCTCTGTCTGTCTCTGTCTGTCTCTGTCTGTCTCTGTCTGTCGCTGTCTGTCGCTGTCTGTCGCTGTCTGTCGCTGTCTGTCTCTGTCTGTCTCTGTCTGTCTCTGTCTGTCTCTGTCTGTCTCTGTCTGTCTCTGTCTGTCTCAGTCTGTCTCTGTCTGTCTCTGTCTGTCTCTGTCTGTCTCTGTCTGTCTCTGTCTGTCGCTGTCTGTCGCTGTCTGTCGCTGTCTGTCGCTGTCTGTCGCTGTCTGTCGCTGTCTGTCGCTGTCTGTCGCTGTCTGTCGCTGTCTGTCGCTGTCTGTCGCTGTCTGTCGCTGTCTGTCGCTGTCTGTCGCTGTCTGTCGCTGTCTGTCGCTGTCTGTCGCTGTCTGTCGCTGTCTGTCGCTGTCTGTCGCTGTCTGTCGCTGTCTGTCGCTGTCTGTCGCTGTCTGTCGCTGTCTGTCGCTGTCTGTCGCTGTCTGTCGCTGTCTGTCGCTGTCTGTCGCTGTCTGTCGCTGTCTGTCGCTGTCTGTCGCTGTCTGTCGCTGTCTGTCGCTGTCTGTCGCTGTCTGTCGCTGTCTGTCGCTGTCTGTCGCTGTCTGTCGCTGTCTGTCGCTGTCTGTCGCTGTCTGTCGCTGTCTGTCGCTGTCTGTCGCTGTCTGTCGCTGTCTGTCGCTGTCTGTCGCTGTCTGTCGCTGTCTGTCGCTGTCTGTCTCTGTCTGTCTCTGTCTGTCTCTGTCTGTCTCTGTCTGTCTCTGTCTGTCTCTGTCTGTCTGTCTGTCTCTGGCTGTCTGGCTGTCTGGCTGTCTGGCTGTCTGGCTGTCTGGCTGTCTGGCTGTCTGGCTGTCTGGCTGTCTGGCTGTCTGTCTGTCTGTCTGGCTGTCTGTCTGTCTGGCTGTCTGGCTGTCTGGCTGTCTGGCTGTCTGGCTGTCTGGCTGTCTGGCTGTCTGGCTGTCTGGCTGTCTGGCTGTCTGGCTGTCTGGCTGTCTGGCTGTCTGGCTGTCTGGCTGTCTGGCTGTCTGGCTGTCTGGCTGTCTGGCTGTCTGGCTGTCTGGCTGTCTGGCTGTCTGGCTGTCTGGCTGTCTGGCTGTCTGGCTGTCT
Source organism: Chirona hameri (assembly GCA_036785665.1). NCBI lineage: Eukaryota > Metazoa > Arthropoda > Thecostraca > Balanomorpha > Balanidae > Chirona > Chirona hameri. Next base: position 28,170 of record JAXIVJ010006288.1, read on the forward strand.
GGCTGTCTGGCTGTCTGGCTGTCTGGCTGTCTGGCTGTCTGGCTGTCTGGCTGTCTGGCTGTCTGGCTGTCTGGCTGTCTGGCTGTCTGGCTGGCTGTCTGGCTGTCTGGCTGTCTGGCTGTCTGGCTGTCTGGCTGTCTGGCTGTCTGGCTGTCTGGCTGTCTGGCTGTCTGGCTGTCTGGCTGTCTGGCTGTCTGGCTGTCTGGCTGTCTGGCTGTCTGGCTGTCTGGCTGTCTGGCTGTCTGGCTGTCTGGCTGTCTGGCTGTCTGGCTGTCTGGCTGTCTGGCTGTCTGGCTGTCTGGCTGTCTGGCTGTCTGGCTGTCTGGCTGTCTGGCTGTCTGGCTGTCTGGCTGTCTGGCTGTCTGGCTGTCTGGCTGTCTGGCTGTCTGGCTGTCTGGCTGTCTGGCTGTCTGGCTGTCTGGCTGTCTGGCTGTCTGGCTGTCTGGCTGTCTGGCTGTCTGGCTGTCTGGCTGCCTGGCTGCCTGGCTGCCTGGCTGCCTGGCTGCCTGGCTGCCTGGCTGCCTGGCTGCCTGGCTGTCTGGCTGTCTGGCTGTCTGGCTGTCTGGCTGGCTGGCCGGCCGGCTGGCCGGCTGGCTGGCTGGCTGGCTGGCTGGCTGGCTGGCTGGCTGGCTGGCTGGCTGGCTGGCTGGCTGGCTGGCTGGCTGGCTGGCTGGCTGGCTGGCTGGCTGGCTGGCTGGCTGGCTGGCTGGCTGGCTGGCTGGCTGGCTGGCTGGCTGGCTGGCTGGCTGGCTGGCTGGCTGGCTGGCTGGCTGGCTGGCTGGCTGGCTGGCTGGCTGGCTGGCTGGCTGGCTGGCTGGCTGGCTGGCTGGCTGGCTGGCTGGCTGGCTGGCTGGCTGGCTGGCTGGCTGGCTGGCTGGCTGGCTGGCTGGCTGGCTGGCTGGCTGGCTGGCTGGCTGGCTGGCTGGCTGGCTGGCTGGCTGGCTGGCTGGCTGGCTGGCTGGCTGGCTGGCTGGCTGGCTGGCTGGCTGGCTGGCTGGCTGGCTGGCTGGCTGGCTGGCTGGCTGGCTGGCTGGCTGGCTGGCTGGCTGGCTGGCTGGCTGGCTGGCTGGCTGGCTGGCTGGCTGGCTGGCTGGCTGGCTGGCTGGCTGGCTGGCTGGCTGGCTGGCTGGCTGGCTGGCTGGCTGGCTGGCTGGCTGGCTGGCTGGCTGTCTGTCTGTCTGTCTGTCTGTCTGTCTGTCTGTCTGTCTGTCTGTCTGTCTGTCTGTCTGTCTGTCTGTCTGTCTGTCTGTCTGTCTGTCTGTCTGTCTGTCTGTCTGTCTGTCTGTCTGTCTGTCTGTCTGTCTGTCTGTCTGTCTGTCTGTCTGTCTGTCTGTCTGTCTGTCTGTCTGTCTGTCTGTCTGTCTGTCTGTCTGTCTCTGTCTGTCTCTGTCTGTCTCTGTCTGTCTCTGTCTGTCTCTGTCTGTCTGTCTCTGTCTGTCTCTGTCTGTCTCTGTCTGTCTCTGTCTGTCTCTGTCTGTCTCTGTCTGTCTCTGTCTGTCTCTGTCTGTCTCTGTCTGTCTCTGTCTGTCTCTGTCTGTCTCTGTCTGTCTCTGTCTGTCTGTCTGTATGTCTGTCTGTCTGTCTGTCTGTCTGTCTGTCTGTCTGTCTGTCTGTCTGTCTGTCTCTGTCTGTCTCTGGCTGTCTGGCTGTCTGGCTGTCTGGCTGTCTGGCTGTCTGGCTGTCTGGCTGTCTGGCTGTCTGGCTGTCTGGCTGTCTGGCTGTCTGGCTGTCTGGCTATCTGGCTGTCTGGCTGTCTGGCTGTCTGGCTGTCTGGCTGTCTGGCTGTCTGGCTATCTGGCTGTCTGTCTGTCTGGCTGTCTGGCTGTCTGGCTGTCTGGCTGTCTGGCTGTCTGGCTGTCTGGCTGTCTGGCTGTCTGGCTGTCTGGCTGTCTGGCTGTCTGGCTGGCTGGCTGGCTGGCTGGCTGGCTGGCTGGCTGGCTGGCTGGCTGGCTGGCTGGCTGGCTGGCTGGCTGGCTGGCTGGCTGGCTGGCTGGCTGGCTGGCTGGCTGGCTGGCTGGCTGGCTGGCTGGCTGGCTGCTGGCTGGCTGGCTGGCTGGCTGGCTGGCTGGCTGGCTGGCTGGCTGTGGCTGGCTGTGGCTGGCTGTGGCTGGCTGTGGCTGGCTGTGGCTGGCTGTGGCTGGCTGTGGCTGGCTGTGGCTGGCTGTGGCTGGCTGTGGCTGGCTGTGGCTGGCTGTGGCTGGCTGTGGCTGGCTGTGGCTGGCTGTGGCTGGCTGTGGCTGGCTGTGGCTGGCTGTGGCTGGCTGTGGCTGGCTGTGGCTGGCTGTGGCTGGCTGTGGCTGGCTGTGGCTGGCTGTGGCTGGCTGTGGCTGGCTGTGGCTGGCTGTGGCTGGCTGTGGCTGGCTGTGGCTGGCTGTGGCTGGCTGTGGCTGGCTGTGGCTGGCTGTGGCTGGCTGTGGCTGGCTGTGGCTGGCTGTGGCTGGCTGTGGCTGGCTGTGGCTGGCTGTGGCTGGCTGTGGCTGGCTGTGGCTGGCTGTGGCGGTCTGTGGCGGTCTGTGGCGGTCTGTGGCGGTCTGTGGCGGTCTGTGGCGGTCTGTGGCGGTCTGTGGCGGTCTGTGGCGGTCTGTGGCGGTCTGTGGCGGTCTGTGGCGGTCTGTGGCGGTCTGTGGCTGTCTGTGGCTGTCTGTGGCTGTCTGTGGCTGTCTGTGGCTGTCTGTGGCTGTCTGTGGCTGTCTGTGGCTGTCTGTGGCTGTATGTGGCTGTCTGTGGCTGTCTGTGGCTGTCTGTGGCTGTCTGTGGCTGTCTGTGGCTGTCTGTCTCTGTCTGTCTCTGTCTGTCTCTGTCTGTCTCAGTCTGTCTCTGTCTGTCTCTGTCTGTCTCTGTCTGTCTCTGTCTGTCTCTGTCTGTCGCTGTCTGTCGCTGTCTGTCGCTGTCTGTCGCTGTCTGTCTCTGTCTGTCTCTGTCTGTCTCTGTCTGTCTCTGTCTGTCTCTGTCTGTCTCTGTCTGTCTCTGTCTGTCTCAGTCTGTCTCTGTCTGTCTCTGTCTGTCTCTGTCTGTCTCTGTCCTGTCTGTCGCTGTCTGTCGCTGTCTGTCGCTGTCTGTCGCTGTCTGTCGCTGTCTGTCGCTGTCTGTCGCTGTCTGTCGCTGTCTGTCGCTGTCTGTCGCTGTCTGTCGCTGTCTGTCGCTGTCTGTCGCTGTCTGTCGCTGTCTGTCGCTGTCTGTCGCTGTCTGTCGCTGTCTGTCGCTGTCTGTCGCTGTCTGTCGCTGTCTGTCGCTGTCTGTCGCTGTCTGTCGCTGTCTGTCGCTGTCTGTCGCTGTCTGTCGCTGTCTGTCGCTGTCTGTCGCTGTCTGTCGCTGTCTGTCGCTGTCTGTCGCTGTCTGTCGCTGTCTGTCGCTGTCTGTCGCTGTCTGTAGCTGTCTGTCGCTGTCTGTCGCTGTCTGTCGCTGTCTGTCGCTGTCTGTCGCTGTCTGTCGCTGTCTGTCGCTGTCTGTCGCTGTCTGTCGCTGTCTGTCGCTGTCTGTCTCTGTCTGTCTCTGTCTGTCTCTGTCTGTCTCTGTCTGTCTCTGTCTGTCTCTGTCTGTCTCTGTCTGTCTCTGTCTGTCTCTGTCTGTCTGTCTGTCTCTGGCTGTCTGGCTGTCTGGCTGTCTGGCTGTCTGGCTGTCTGGCTGTCTGGCTGTCTGGCTGTCTGGCTGTCTGGCTGTCTGGCTGTCTGTCTGTCTGGCTGTCTGGCTGTCTGGCTGTCTGGCTGTCTGGCTGTCTGGCTGTCTGGCTGTCTGGCTGTCTGGCTGTCTGGCTGTCTGGCTGTCTGGCTGTCTGGCTGTCTGGCTGTCTGGCTGTCTGGCTGTCTGGCTGTCTGGCTGTCTGGCTGTCTGGCTGTCTGGCTGTCTGGCTGTCTGGCTGTCTGGCTGTCTGGCTGTCTGGCTGTCTGGCTGTCTGGCTGTCTGGCTGTCTGGCTGTCTGGCTGTCTGGCTGTCTGTCTGTCTGTCTGGCTGTCTGGCTGTCTGGCTGTCTGGCTGTCTGGCTGTCTGGCTGTCTGGCTGTCTGGCTGTCTGGCTGTCTGGCTGTCTGGCTGTCTGGCTGTCTGGCTGTCTGGCTGTCTGGCTGTCTGGCTGTCTGGCTGTCTGGCTGTCTGGCTGTCTGGCTGTCTGGCTGTCTGGCTGTCTGGCTGTCTGGCTGTCTGGCTGTCTGGCTGTCTGGCTGTCTGGCTGTCTGGCTGTCTGGCTGTCTGCTGTCTGGCTGTCTGGCTGTCTGGCTGTCTGGCTGTCTGGCTGTCTGGCTGTCTGGCTGTCTGGCTGTCTGGCTGTCTGGCTGTCTGGCTGTCTGGCTGTCTGGCTGTCTGGCTGTCTGGCTGTCTGGCTGTCTGGCTGTCTGGCTGTCTGGCTGTCTGGCTGTCTGGCTGTCTGGCTGCCTGGCTGCCTGGCTGCTGCTGCCTGGCTGCCTGGCTGCTGGCTGCCTGGCTGTCTGGCTGTCTGGCTGTCTGGCTGTCTGGCTGTCTGGCTGTCTGGCTGGCTGGCCTGGCCGGCTGGCTGGCTGGCTGGCTGGCTGGCTGGCTGGCTGGCTGGCTGGCTGGCTGGCTGGCTGGCTGGCTGGCTGGCTGGCTGGCTGGCTGGCTGGCTGGCTGGCTGGCTGGCTGGCTGGCTGGCTGGCTGGCTGGCTGGCTGGCTGGCTGGCTGGCTGGCTGGCTGGCTGGCTGGCTGGCTGGCTGGCTGGCTGGCTGGCTGGCTGGCTGGCTGGCTGGCTGGCTGCTGGCTGGCTGGCTGGCTGGCTGGCTGGCTGGCTGGCTGGCTGGCTGGCTGGCTGGCTGGCTGGCTGGCTGGCTGGCTGGCTGGCTGGCTGGCTGGCTGGCTGGCTGGCTGGCTGGCTGGCTGGCTGGCTGGCTGGCTGGCTGGCTGGCTGGCTGGCTGGCTGGCTGGCTGGCTGGCTGGCTGGCTGGCTGGCTGGCTGGCTGGCTGGCTGGCTGGCTGGCTGGCTGGCTGGCTGGCTGGCTGGCTGGCTGGCTGGCTGGCTGGCTGGCTGGCTGGCTGGCTGGCTGGCTGGCTGGCTGGCTGCTGGCTGGCTGGCTGGCTGGCTGGCTGGCTGGCTGGCTGGCTGCTGGCTGCTGGCTGGCTGGCTGGCTGGCTGGCTGGCTGGCTGGCTGGCCTGGCTGGCTGGCTGGCTGCTGGCTGGCTGGCTGGCTGGCTGGCTGGCTGGCTGGCTGGCTGGCTGGCTGGCTGGCTGGCCTGGCTGGCTGGCTGGCTGGCTGGCTGGCTGGCTGGCTGGCTGGCTTGTGGCTGACTGTGGCTGACTGTGGCTGACTGTGGCTGGCTGTGGCTGGCTGTGGCTGGCTGTGGCTGGCTGTGGCTGGCTGTGGCTGGCTGTGGCTGGCTGTGGCTGGCTGTGCTGGCTGTGGCTGGCTGTGGCTGGCTGTGGCTGGCTGTGGCTGGCTGTGGCTGGCTGTGGCTGGCTGTGGCTGGCTGTGGCTGGCTGTGGCTGGCTGTGGCTGGCTGTGGCTGGGCTGTGCTGGCTGTGGCTGGCTGTGGCTGGCTGTGGCTGGCTGTGGCTGGCTGTGGCTGGCTGTGGCTGGCTGTGGCTGGCTGTGGCTGTCTGTGGCTGTCTGTGGCTGTCTGTGGCTGTCTGTGGCTGTCTGTGGCTGTCTGTGGCTGTCTGTGGCTGTCTGTGGCGGTCTGTGGCGGTCTGTGGCGGTCTGTGGCGGTCTGTGGCGGTCTGTGGCGGTCTGTGGCGGTCTGTGGCGGTCTGTGGCGGTCTGTGGCGGTCTGTGGCGGTCTGTGGCGGTCTGTGGCGGTCTGTGCTGTCTGTGGCTGTCTGTGGCTGTCTGTGGCTGTCCTGTGGCTGTCTGTGGCTGTCTGTGGCTGTCTGTGGCTGTCTGTGGCTGTCTGTGCTGTCTGTGGCTGTCTGTGGCTGTCTGTGGCTGTCTGTGGCTGTCTGTGGCTGTCTGTGGCTGTCTGTGGCTGTCTGTGGCTGTCTGTGGCTGTCTGTCTCTGTCTGTCTCTGTCTGTCTCTGTCTGTCTCTGTCTGTCACTGTCTGTCTCTGTCTGTCTCTGTCTGTCTCTGTCTGTCTCTGTCTGTCTCTGTCTGTCTCTGTCTGTCTCTGTCTGTCTCTGTCTGTCTCTGTCTGTCTGTCTGTATGTCCTGTCTGTCTGTCTGTCTGTCTGTCTGTCTGTCTGTCTGTCTGTCTGTCTGTCTGTCTGTCTGTCTGTCTGTCTGTCTGTCTGTCTGTCTGTCTGTCTCTGTCTGTCTCTGGCTGTCTGGCTGTCTGGCTGTCTGGCTGTCTGGCTGTCTGGCTGTCTGGCTGTCTGGCTGTCTGGCTGTCTGGCTGTCTGGCTGTCTGGCTGTCTGGCTGTCTGGCTGTCTGGCTGTCTGGCTGTCTGGCTGTCTGGCTGTCTGGCTGTCTGGCTGTCTGGCTGTCTGGCTGTCTGGCTGTCTGGCTGTCTGTCTGTCTGTCTGTCTGCTGTCTGGCTGTCTGGCTGTCTGGCTATCTGGCTGTCTGGCTGTCTGGCTGTCTGGCTGTCTGGCTGTCTGGCTGTCTGGCTGCCTGGCTGCCTGGCTGTCTGGCTGTCTGGCTGTCTGTCTGGCTGCTGGCTGGCTGGCTGGCTGCTGGCTGGCTGGCTGGCTGGCTGGCTGGCTGGCTGGCTGGCTGGCTGGCTGGCTGGCTGGCTGGCTGGCTGGCTGGCTGGCTGGCTGGCTGGCTGGCTGGCTGGCTGGCTGCTGGCTGGCTGGCTGGCTGGCTGCTGGCTGGCTGCTGGCTGGCTGGCTGGCTGGCTGGCTGGGCTGGCTGGCTGGCTGGCTGGCTGGCTGGCTGTGGCTGGCTGTGGCTGGCTGTGGCTGGCTGTGGCTGGCTGTGGCTGGCTGTGGCTGCTGTGGCTGGCTGTGGCTGGCTGTGGCTGGCTGTGGCTGGCTGTGGCTGGCTGTGGCTGGCTGTGCTGGCTGTGGCTGGCTGTGGCTGGCTGTGGCTGCTGTGGCTGGCTGTGGCTGGCTGTGGCTGGCTGTGGCTGGCTGTGGCTGGCTGTGGCTGGCTGTGGCTGGCTGTGGCTGGCTGTGGCTGGCTGTGGCTGGCTGTGGCTGGCTGTGGCTGGCTGTGCTGGCTGTGGCTGGCTGGCTGCTGTGCTGGCTGTGGCTGGCTGTGGCTGGCTGTGGCTGGCTGTGCTGGCTGTGGCTGGCTGTGGCTGGCTGTGGCTGGCTGTGGCTGTCTGTGGCTGTGCTGTCTGTGGCTGTCTGTGGCTGTCTGTGGCTGTCTGTGGCTGTCTGTGGCTGTCTGTGGCTGTCTGTGGCTGTCTGTGGCTGTCTGTGGCTGTCTGTGGCTGTCTGTAGCTGTTTGTGGCTGTCTGTGGCTGTCTGTGGCTGTCTGTGGCTGTCTGTGGCTGTCTGTGGCTGTATGTGGCTGTCTGTGGCTGTCTGTGGCTGTCTGTGGCGGTCTGTGGCGGTCTGTGGCGGTCTGTGGCGGTCTGTGGCTGTCTGTGGCGGTCTGTGGCTGTCTGTGGCTGTCTGTGGCTGTCTGTGGCTGTCTGTGGCTGTCTGTGGCTGTCTGTGGCTGTCTGTGGCTGTCTGTGGCTGTCTGTGGCTGTCTGTGGCTGTCTGTGGCTGTCTGTGGCTGTCTGTGGCTGTCTGTGGCTGTCTGTGGCTGTCTGTGGCTGTCTGTGGCTGTCTGTGGCTGTCTGTGGCTGTCTGTCTCTGTCTGTCTCTGTCTGTCACTGTCTGTCTCTGTCTGTCTCTGTCTGTCTCTGTCTGTATCTGTCTGTATCTGTCTGTATCTGTCTGTCTCTGTCTGTCTCTGTCTGTCTCTGTCTGTCTCAGTCTGTCTCTGTCTGTCTCTGTCTGTCGCTGTCTGTCGCTGTCTGTCGCTGTCTGTCGCTGTCTGTCGCTGTCTGTCGCTGTCTGTCGCTGTCTGTCGCTGTCTGTCGCTGTCTGTCGCTGTCTGTCGCTGTCTGTCGCTGTCTGTCGCTGTCTGTCGCTGTCTGTCGCTGTCTGTCGCTGTCTGTCGCTGTCTGTCGCTGTCTGTCGCTGTCTGTCGCTGTCTGTCGCTGTCTGTCGCTGTCTGTCGCTGTCTGTCGCTGTCTGTCGCTGTCTGTCGCTGTCTGTCGCTGTCTGTCGCTGTCTGTCGCTGTCTGTCGCTGTCTGTCGCTGTCTGTCGCTGTCTGTCGCTGTCTGTCGCTGTCTGTCGCTGTCTGTCGCTGTCTGTCGCTGTCTGTCGCTGTCTGTCGCTGTCTGTCGCTGTCTGTCGCTGTCTGTCGCTGTCTGTCGCTGTCTGTCGCTGTCTGTCGCTGTCTGTCGCTGTCTGTCGCTGTCTGTCGCTGTCTGTCGCTGTCTGTCGCTGTCTGTCGCTGTCTGTCGCTGTCTGTCGCTGTCTGTCGCTGTCTGTCGCTGTCTGTCGCTGTCTGTCGCTGTCTGTCGCTGTCTGTCGCTGTCTGTCGCTGTCTGTCGCTGTCTGTCGCTGTCTGTCGCTGTCTGTCGCTGTCTGTCGCTGTCTGTCGCTGTCTGTCGCTGTCTGTCGCTGTCTGTCGCTGTCTGTCGCTGTCTGTCGCTGTCTGTCGCTGTCTGTCGCTGTCTGTCGCTGTCTGTCGCTGTCTGTCGCTGTCTGTCGCTGTCTGTCGCTGTCTGTCGCTGTCTGTCGCTGTCTGTCGCTGTCTGTCGCTGTCTGTCGCTGTCTGTCGCTGTCTGTCGCTGTCTGTCGCTGTCTGTCGCTGTCTGTCGCTGTCTGTCGCTGTCTGTCGCTGTCTGTCGCTGTCTGTCGCTGTCTGTCGCTGTCTGTCGCTGTCTGTCGCTGTCTGTCGCTGTCTGTCGCTGTCTGTCTCTGTCCTGTCTCTGTCTGTCTCTGTCTGTCTCTGTCTGTCTCTGTCTGTCTGTCTGTCTGTCTGTCTGTCTGTCTGTCTGTCTCTGGCTGTCTGGCTGTCTGGCTGTCTGGCTGTCTGGCTGTCTGGCTGTCTGGCTGTCTGGCTGTCTGGCTGTCTGGCTGTCTGGCTGTCTGGCTGTCTGGCTGTCTGTCTGTCTGGCTGTCTGGCTGTCTGGCTGTCTGTCTGTCTGTCTGTCTGTCTGTCTGTCTGTCTGTCTGGCTGTCTGGCTGTCTGGCTGTCTGGCTGTCTGGCTGTCTGGCTGTCTGGCTGTCTGGCTGTCTGGCTGTCTGGCTGTCTGGCTGTCTGGCTGTCTGGCTGTCTGGCTGTCTGGCTGTCTGGCTGTCTGGCTGTCTGGCTGTCTGGCTGTCTGGCTGTCTGGCTGTCTGGCTGTCTGGCTGTCTGGCTGTCTGGCTGTCTGGCTGTCTGGCTGTCTGGCTGTCTGGCTGTCTGGCTGTCTGGCTGTCTGGCTGTCTGGCTGTCTGGCTGTCTGGCTGTCTGGCTGGCTGGCTGGCTGTCTGGCTGTCTGGCTGTCTGGCTGTCTGTCTGTCTGGCTGTCTGGCTGTCTGGCTGTCTGGCTGGCTGGCTGGCTGGCTGGCTGGCTGGCTGGCTGCTGCTGGCTGGCTGGCTGGCTGGCTGGCTGGCTGGCTGGCTGGCTGGCTGGCTGGCTGGCTGGCTGGCTGGCTGGCTGGCTGGCTGGCTGGCTGGCTGGCTGGCTGGCTGGCTGGCTGGCTGGCTGGCTGGCTGGCTGGCTGGCTGGCTGGCTGGCTGGCTGGCTGGCTGGCTGGCTGGCTGGCTGGCTGGCTGGCTGGCTGGCTGGCTGGCTGGCTGGCTGGCTGGCTGGCTGGCTGGCTGGCTGGCTGGCTGGCTGGCTGGCTGGCTGGCTGGCTGGCTGGCTGGCTGGCTGGCTGGCTGGCTGGCTGGCTGGCTGGCCTGGCTGGCTGGCTGCGGCTGGCTGGCTGGCTGGCTGGCTGGCTGGCTGGCTGGCTGGCTGGCTGGCTGGCTGGCTGGCTGGCTGGCTGGCTGGCTGGCTGGCTGGCTGGCTGGCTGGCTGGCTGGCTGGCTGGCTGGCTGGCTGGCTGGCTGGCTGGCTGGCTGGCTGGCTGGCTGGCTGGCTGGCTGGCCTGGCTGGCTGGCTGGCTGGCTGGCTGGCTGGCTGGCTGGCTGGCTGGCTGGCTGGCTGGCTGGCTGGCTGTCTGTCTGTCTGTCTGTCTGTCTGTCTGTCTGTCTGTCTGTCTGTCTGTCTGTCTGTCTGTCTGTCTGTCTGTCTGTCTGTCTGTCTGTCTGTCTGTCTGTCTGTCTGTCTGTCTGTCTGTCTGTCTGTCTGTCTGTCTGTCTGTCTGTCTGTCTGTCTGTCTGTCTGTCTGTCTGTCTGTCTGTCTGTCTGTCTGTCTGTCTGTCTGTCTGTCTGTCTGTCTGTCTGTCTGTCTGTCTGTCTGTCTGTCTGTCTGTCTGTCTGTCTGTCTGTCTGTCTGTCTGTCTGTCTCTGTCTGTCTCTGTCTGTCTCTGTCTGTCTGTCTCTGTCTGTCTCTGTCTGTCTCTGTCTGTCTCTGTCTGTCTCTGTCTGTCTCTGTCTGTCTCTGTCTGTCTCTGTCTGTCTCTGTCTGTCTGTCTGTATGTCTGTCTGTCTGTCTGTCTGTCTGTCTGTCTGTCTGTCTGTCTGTCTGTCTGTCTGTCTGTCTGTCTGTCTGTCTGTCTGTCTCTGTCTGTCTCTGGCTGTCTGGCTGTCTGGCTGTCTGGCTGTCTGGCTGTCTGGCTGTCTGGCTGTCTGGCTGTCTGGCTGTCTGGCTGTCTGGCTGTCTGGCTGTCTGGCTGTCTGGCTGTCTGGCTGTCTGGCTGTCTGGCTGTCTGGCTGTCTGTCTGTCTGGCTGTCTGGCTGTCTGGCTATCTGGCTGTCTGGCTGTCTGGCTGTCTGGCTGTCTGGCTGTCTGGCTGTCTGGCTGTCTGGCTGTCTGGCTGTCTGGCTGTCTGGCTGTCTGGCTGTCTGGCTGTCTGGCTGTCTGGCTGCCTGGCTGTCTGGCTGTCTGGCTGTCTGGCTGTCTGTCTGTCTGTCTGCTGGCTGGCTGGCTGGCTGGCTGGCTGGCTGGCTGGCTGGCTGGCTGGCTGGCTGGCTGGCTGGCTGGCTGGCTGGCTGGCTGGCTGGCTGGCTGGCTGGCTGGCTGGCTGGCTGGCTGGCTGGCTGGCTGGCTGGCTGGCTGGCTGGCTGGCTGGCTGGCTGGCTGGCTGGCTGGCTGGCTGGCTGGCTGGCTGGCTGGCTGGCTGGCTGGCTGGCTGGCTGGCTGGCTGTGGCTGGCTGTGGCTGGCTGTGGCTGGCTGTGGCTGGCTGTGGCTGGCTGTGGCTGGCTGTGGCTGGCTGTGGCTGGCTGTGGCTGGCTGTGGCTGGCTGTGGCTGGCTGTGGCTGGCTGTGGCTGGCTGTGGCTGGCTGTGGCTGGCTGTGGCTGGCTGTGGCTGGCTGTGGCTGGCTGTGGCTGGCTGTGGCTGGCTGTGGCTGGCTGTGGCTGGCTGTGGCTGGCTGTGGCTGGCTGTGGCTGGCTGTGGCTGGCTGTGGCTGGCTGTGGCTGGCTGTGGCTGGCTGTGGCTGGCTGTGGCTGGCTGTGGCTGGCTGTGGCTGGCTGTGGCTGGCTGTGGCTGGCTGTGGCTGGCTGTGGCTGGCTGTGGCTGGCTGTGGCTGGCTGTGGCTGGCTGTGGCTGGCTGTGGCTGGCTGTGGCTGGCTGTGGCTGGCTGTGGCTGGCTGTGGCTGGCTGTGGGCTGGCTGTGGCTGGCTGTGGCTGGCTGTGCTGGCTGTGGCTGTCTGTGGCTGTCTGTGGCTGTCTGTGGCTGTCTGTGGCTGTCTGTGGCTGTTTGTGGCTGTCTGTGGCTGTCTGTGGCTGTCTGTGGCTGTCTGTGGCTGTCTGTGGCTGTCTGTGGCTGTCTGTGGCTGTCTGTAGCGGTCTGTGGCGGTCTGTGGCGGTCTGTGGCGGTCTGTGGCGGTCTGTGGCTGTCTGTGGCGGTCTGTGGCTGTCTGTGGCTGTCTGTGGCTGTCTGTGGCTGTCTGTGGCTGTCTGT
>JAXIVJ010006288.1:50000-55000 GCA_036785665.1 Chirona hameri
CGCTGTCTGTCGCTGTCTGTCGCTGTCTGTCGCTGTCTGTCGCTGTCTGTCGCTGTCTGTCGCTGTCTGTCGCTGTCTGTCGCTGTCTGTCGCTGTCTGTCGCTGTCTGTCGCTGTCTGTCGCTGTCTGTCGCTGTCTGTCGCTGTCTGTCGCTGTCTGTCGCTGTCTGTCGCTGTCTGTCCGCTGTCTGTCGCTGTCTGTCGCTGTCTGTCGCTGTCTGTCGCTGTCTGTCGCTGTCTGTCGCTGTCTGTCGCTGTCTGTCGCTGTCTGTCGCTGTCTGTCGCTGTCTGTCGCTGTCTGTCGCTGTCTGTCGCTGTCTGTCGCTGTCTGTCGCTGTCTGTCGCTGTCTGTCGCTGTCTGTCGCTGTCTGTCGCTGTCTGTCGCTGTCTGTCGCTGTCTGTCGCTGTCTGTCGCTGTCTGTCGCTGTCTGTCGCTGTCTGTCGCTGTCTGTCGCTGTCTGTCGCTGTCTGTCGCTGTCTGTCGCTGTCTGTCGCTGTCTGTCGCTGTCTGTCGCTGTCTGTCGCTGTCTGTCGCTGTCTGTCGCTGTCTGTCGCTGTCTGTCGCTGTCTGTCGCTGTCTGTCGCTGTCTGTCGCTGTCTGTCGCTGTCTGTCGCTGTCTGTCGCTGTCTGTCGCTGTCTGTCGCTGTCTGTCGCTGTCTGTCGCTGTCTGTCGCTGTCTGTCGCTGTCTGTCGCTGTCTGTCGCTGTCTGTCGCTGTCTGTCGCTGTCTGTCGCTGTCTGTCGCTGTCTGTCGCTGTCTGTCGCTGTCTGTCGCTGTCTGTCGCTGTCTGTCGCTGTCTGTCGCTGTCTGTCTCTGTCTGTCGCTGTCTGTCGCTGTCTGTCGCTGTCTGTCGCTGTCTGTCGCTGTCTGTCGCTGTCTGTCGCTGTCTGTCGCTGTCTGTCGCTGTCTGTCGCTGTCTGTCTCTGTCTGTCTCTGTCTGTCTCTGTCTGTCTCTGTCTGTCTCTGTCTGTCTCTGTCTGTCTGTCTGTCTGTCTGTCTGTCTGTCTGTCTGTCTCTGGCTGTCTGGCTGTCTGGCTGTCTGGCTGTCTGGCTGTCTGGCTGTCTGGCTGTCTGGCTGTCTGGCTGTCTGGCTGTCTGGCTGTCTGGCTGTCTGTCTGTCTGGCTGTCTGCTGTCTGGCTGTCTGTCTGTCTGTCTGTCTGTCTGTCTGTCTGGCTGTCTGCTGTCTGGCTGTCTGGCTGTCTGGCTGTCTGGCTGTCTGGCTGTCTGGCTGTCTGGCTGTCTGGCTGTCTGGCTGTCTGGCTGTCTGGCTGTCTGCTGTCTGGCTGTCTGGCTGTCTGGCTGTCTGGCTGTCTGGCTGTCTGGCTGTCTGGCTGTCTGGCTGTCTGGCTGTCTGGCTGTCTGGCTGTCTGGCTGTCTGGCTGTCTGGCTGTCTGGCTGTCTGGCTGGCTGTCTGGCTGTCTGGCTGTCTGGCTGTCTGGCTGTCTGTCTGTCTGGCTGTCTGGCTGTCTGGCTGTCTGGCTGGCTGGCTGGCTGGCTGGCTGGCTGGCTGGCTGGCTGGCTGGCTGGCTGGCTGGCTGGCTGGCTGGCTGGCTGGCTGGCTGGCTGGCTGGCTGGCTGGCTGGCTGCTGGCTGGCTGGCTGGCTGGCTGGCTGGCTGGCTGGCTGGCTGGCTGGCTGGCTGGCTGGCTGGCTGGCTGGCTGGCTGGCTGGCTGGCTGGCTGGCTGGCCTGGCTGGCTGGCTGGCTGGCTGGCTGGCTGCTGGCTGGCTGGCTGGCTGGCTGGCTGGCTGGCTGGCTGGCTGGCTGGCTGGCTGGCTGGCTGGCTGGCTGGCTGGCTGGCTGGCTGGCTGGCTGGCTGGCTGGCTGGCTGGCTGGCTGGCTGGCTGGCTGGCTGGCTGGCTGGCTGGCTGGCTGGCTGGCTGGCTGGCTGGCTGGCTGGCTGGCTGGCTGGGCTGGCTGGCTGCTGGCTGGCTGGCTGGCTGGCTGGCTGGCTGGCTGGCTGGCTGGCTGCTGGCTGGCTGCTGGCTGGCTGGCTGGCTGCTGGCTGGCTGGCTGGCTGGCTGGCTGGCTGGCTGGCTGGCTGGCTGGCTGGCTGGCTGGCTGGCTGGCTGGCTGGCTGGCTGGCTGGCTGGCTGGCTGGCTGGCTGGCTGGCTGGCTGGCTGGCTGGCTGGCTGTCTGTCTGTCTGTCTGTCTGTCTGTCTGTCTGTCTGTCTGTCTGTCTGTCTGTCTGTCTGTCTGTCTGTCTGTCTGTCTGTCTGTCTGTCTGTCTGTCTGTCTGTCTGTCTGTCTGTCTGTCTGTCTGTCTGTCTGTCTGTCTGTCTGTCTGTCTGTCTGTCTGTCTGTCTGTCTGTCTGTCTGTCTGTCTGTCTGTCTGTCTGTCTGTCTGTCTGTCTGTCTGTCTGTCTGTCTGTCTGTCTGTCTGTCTGTCTGTCTGTCTGTCTCTGTCTGTCTCTGTCTGTCTCTGTCTGTCTGTCTCTGTCTGTCTCTGTCTGTCTCTGTCTGTCTCTGTCTGTCTCTGTCTGTCTCTGTCTGTCTCTGTCTGTCTCTGTCTGTCTCTGTCTGTCTCTGTCTGTCTCTGTCTGTCTGTCTGTATGTCTGTCTGTCTGTCTGTCTGTCTGTCTGTCTGTCTGTCTGTCTGTCCTGTCTGTCTGTCTGTCTGTCTGTCTGTCTGTCTCTGTCTGTCTCTGGCTGTCTGGCTGTCTGGCTGTCTGGCTGTCTGGCTGTCTGGCTGTCTGGCTGTCTGGCTGTCTGGCTGTCTGGCTGTCTGGCTGTCTGGCTGTCTGGCTGTCTGGCTGTCTGGCTGTCTGGCTGTCTGGCTGTCTGGCTGTCTGTCTGTCTGGCTGTCTGGCTGTCTGGCTATCTGGCTGTCTGGCTGTCTGGCTGTCTGGCTGTCTGGCTGTCTGGCTGTCTGGCTGTCTGGCTGTCTGGCTGTCTGGCTGTCTGGCTGTCTGGCTGTCTGGCTGTCTGGCTGTCTGGCTGCCTGGCTGTCTGGCTGTCTGGCTGGTCTGTCTGTCTGGCTGGCTGGCTGGCTGGCTGGCTGCTGGCTGGCTGGCTGGCTGGCTGGCTGGGCTGGCTGGCTGGCTGGCTGGCTGGGCTGGCTGGCTGGCTGGCTGGCTGGCTGGCTGGCTGGCTGGCTGGCTGGCTGGCTGCTGGCTGGCTGGCTGGCTGGCTGGCTGGCTGGCTGGCTGGCTGGCTGGCTGGCTGGCTGGCTGGCTGGCTGGCTGGCTGGCTGGCTGGCTGGCTGGCTGGCTGGCTGGCTGGCTGGGCTGGCTGGCTGGCTGGCTGGCTGGCTGGCTGGCTGGCTGGCTGGCTGTGGCTGCTGTGGCTGCTGTGGCTGGCTGTGGCTGGCTGTGGCTGGCTGTGGCTGTCTGTGGCTGTCTGTGGCTGTCTGTGGCTGTCTGTGCTGTCTGTGGCTGTCTGTGGCTGTCTGTGGCTGTCTGTGGCTGTCTGTGGCTGTCTGTGGCTGTCTGTGGCTGTCTGTGGCTGTCTGTGGCTGTCTGTGGCTGTCTGTGGCTGTCTGTGGCTGTCTGTGGCTGTCTGTGGCTGTCTGTGGCTGTCTGTCTCTGTCTGTCACTGTCTGTCTCTGTCTGTCTCTGTCTGTCTCTGTCTGTCTCTGTCTGTCTCTGTCTGTCTCTGTCTGTATCTGTCTGTATCTGTCTGTCTCTGTCTGTCTCTGTCTGTCTCTGTCTGTCTCTGTCTGTCTCTGTCTGTCTCAGTCTGTCTCTGTCTGTCTCTGTCTGTCGCTGTCTGTCGCTGTCTGTCGCTGTCTGTCGCTGTCTGTCGCTGTCTGTCGCTGTCTGTCGCTGTCTGTCGCTGTCTGTCGCTGTCTGTCGCTGTCTGTCGCTGTCTGTCGCTGTCTGTCGCTGTCTGTCGCTGTCTGTCGCTGTCTGTCGCTGTCTGTCGCTGTCTGTCGCTGTCTGTCGCTGTCTGTCGCTGTCTGTCGCTGTCTGTCGCTGTCTGTCGCTGTCTGTCGCTGTCTGTCGCTGTCTGTCGCTGTCTGTCGCTGTCTGTCGCTGTCTGTCGCTGTCTGTCGCTGTCTGTCGCTGTCTGTCGCTGTCTGTCGCTGTCTGTCGCTGTCTGTCGCTGTCTGTCGCTGTCTGTCGCTGTCTGTCGCTGTCTGTCGCTGTCTGTCGCTGCTGTCTGTCGCTGTCTGTCGCTGTCTGTCGCTGTCTGTCGCTGTCTGTCGCTGTCTGTCGCTGTCTGTCGCTGTCTGTCGCTGTCTGTCGCTGTCTGTCGCTGTCTGTCGCTGTCTGTCGCTGTCTGTCGCTGTCTGTCGCTGTCTGTCGCTGTCTGTCGCTGTCTGTCGCTGTCTGTCGCTGTCTGTCGCTGTCTGTCGCTGTCTGTCGCTGTCTGTCGCTGTCTGTCGCTGTCTGTCGCTGTCTGTCGCTGTCTGTCGCTGTCTGTCGCTGTCTGTCGCTGTCTGTCGCTGTCTGTCGCTGTCTGTCGCTGTCTATCGCTGTCTGTCGCTGTCTGTCGCTGTCTGTCGCTGTCTGTCGCTGTCTGTCGCTGTCTGTCGCCTGTCTGTCGCTGTCTGTCGCTGTCTGTCGCTGTCTGTCGCTGTCTGTCGCTGTCTGTCGCTGTCTGTCTCTGTCTGTCTCTGTCTGTCTCTGTCTGTCTCTGTCTGTCTCTGTCTGTCTCTGTCTGTCTCTGTCTGTCTCTGTCTGTCTCTGTCTGTCTCTGTCTGTCTCTGTCTGTCTCTGTCTGTCTCTGTCTGTCTCTGTCTGTCTCTGTCTGTCTGTCTGTCCTGTCTGTCTGTCTCTGGCTGTCTGGCTGTCTGGCTGTCTGGCTGTCTGGCTGTCTGGCTGTCTGGCTGTCTGGCTGTCTGGCTGTCTGGCTGTCTGTCTGTCTGTCTGTCTGTCTGGCTGTCTGGCTGTCTGGCTGTCTGGCTGTCTGGCTGTCTGGCTGTCTGGCTGTCTGGCTGGCTGGCTGTCTGGCTGTCTGGCTGTCTGGCTGTCTGGCTGTCTGGCTGTCTGGCTGTCTGGCTGTCTGGCTGTCTGGCTGTCTGGCTGTCTGGCTGTCTGGCTGTCTGGCTGTCTGGC
>JAXIVJ010006288.1:60000-67854 GCA_036785665.1 Chirona hameri
GTCTGGCTGTCTGGCTGTCTGGCTGTCTGGCTGTCTGGGCCTGTCTGGCGGCTGGCTGGCTGGCTGGCTGGCTGGCTGGCTGGCTGGCTGGCTGGCTGGCTGGCTGGCTGGCTGGCTGGCTGGCTGGGCTGGCTGGCTGGCTGGCTGGCTGGCTGGCTGGCTGGCTGGCTGGCTGGCTGGCTGGCTGGCTGGCTGGCTGGCTGGCTGGCTGGCTGGCTGGCTGGCTGGCTGGCTGGCTGGCTGGCTGGCTGGCTGGCTGCTGGCTGGCTGGCTGGCTGGCTGGCTGGCTGGGCTGGCTGGCTGGCTGGCTGGCTGGCTGGCTGGCTGGCTGGCTGGCTGGCGGGCTGGCTGGCTGGCTGGCTGGCTGGCTGGCTGGCTGGCTGGCTGGCTGGCTGGCTGGCTGGTGCTGGCTGGCTGGCTGGCTGGGCTGGCTGTGGCTGGCTGTGGCTGGCTGTGGCTGGCTGTGGCTGGCTGTGGCTGGCTGTGGCTGGCTGTGGCTGGCTGTGGCTGGCTGTGGCTGGCTGTGGCTGGCTGTGGCTGGCTGTGGCTGGCTGTGGCTGGCTGTGGCTGGCTGTGGCTGGCTGTGGCTGGCTGTGGCTGGCTGTGGCTGGCTGTGGGCTGGCTGTGGCTGGCTGTGGCTGGCTGTGGCTGGCTGTGGCTGGCTGTGGCTGGCTGTGGCTGGCTGTGGCTGGCTGTGGCTGGCTGTGGCTGGCTGTGGCTGGCTGTGGCTGGCTGTGGCTGGCTGTGGCTGGCTGTGGCTGGCTGTGGCTGGCTGTGGCTGGCTGTGGCTGGCTGTGGCTGACTGTGGCTGGCTGTGGCTGGCTGTGGCTGGCTGTGGCTGGCTGTGGCTGTCTGTGGCTGTCTGTGGCTGTCTGTGGCTGTCTGTGGCTGTCTGTGGCTGTCTGTGGCTGTCTGTGGCTGTCTGTGGCTGTCTGTGGCTGTCTGTGGGCTGTCTGTGGCTGTCTGTGGCTGTCTGTGGCTGTCTGTGGCTGTCTGTGGCTGTCTGTGGCTGTCTGTGGCTGTTTGTGGCTGTCTGTGGCTGTCTGTGGCTGTCTGTGGCTGTCTGTGGCTGTCTGTGGCGGTCTGTGGCGGTCTGTGGCGGTCTGTGGCGGTCTGTGGCTGTCTGTGGCGGTCTGTGGCTGTCTGTGGCTGTCTGTGGCTGTCTGTGGCTGTCTGTGGCTGTCTGTGGCTGTCTGTGGCTGTCTGTGGCTGTCTGTGGCTGTCTGTGGCTGTCTTTGGCTGTCTGTGCTGTCTGTGGCTGTCTGTGGCTGTCTGTGGCTGTCTGTGGCTGTCTGTGGCTGTCTGTGGCTGTCTGTGGCTGTCTGTGGCTGTCTGTGGCTGTCTGTGGCTGTCTGTGGCTGTCTGTGGCTGTCTGTGGCTGTCTGTCTCTGTCTGTCTCTGTCTGTCACTGTCTGTCTCTGTCTGTCTCTGTCTGTCTCTGTCTGTCTCTGTCTGTATCTGTCTGTATCTGTCTGTCTCTGTCTGTCTCTGTCTGTCTCTGTCTGTCTCTGTCTGTCTCTGTCTGTCTCAGTCTGTCTCTGTCTGTCTCTGTCTGTCGCTGTCTGTCGCTGTCTGTCGCTGTCTGTCGCTGTCTGTCGCTGTCTGTCGCTGTCTGTCGCTGTCTGTCGCTGTCTGTCGCTGTCTGTCGCTGTCTGTCGCTGTCTGTCGCTGTCTGTCGCTGTCTGTCGCTGTCTGTCGCTGTCTGTCGCTGTCTGTCGCTGTCTGTCGCTGTCTGTCGCTGTCTGTCGCTGTATGTCGCTGTCTGTCGCTGTCTGTCGCTGTCTGTCGCTGTCTGTCGCTGTCTGTCGCTGTCTGTCGCTGTCTGTCGCTGTCTGTCGCTGTCTGTCGCTGTCTGTCGCTGTCTGTCGCTGTCTGTCGCTGTCTGTCGCTGTCTGTCGCTGTCTGTCGCTGTCTGTCGCTGTCTGTCGCTGTCTGTCGCTGTCTGTCGCTGTCTGTCGCTGTCTGTCGCTGTCTGTCGCTGTCTGTCGCTGTCTGTCGCTGTCTGTCGCTGTCTGTCGCTGTCTGTCGCTGTCTGTCGCTGTCTGTCGCTGTCTGTCGCTGTCTGTCGCTGTCTGTCGCTGTCTGTCGCTGTCTGTCGCTGTCTGTCGCTGTCTGTCGCTGTCTGTCGCTGTCTGTCGCTGTCTGTCGCTGTCTGTCGCTGTCTGTCGCTGTCTGTCGCTGTCTGTCGCTGTCTGTCGCTGTCTGTCGCTGTCTGTCGCTGTCTGTCGCTGTCTGTCGCTGTCTGTCGCTGTCTGTCGCTGTCTGTCGCTGTCTGTCGCTGTCTGTCGCTGTCTGTCGCTGTCTGTCGCTGTCTGTCGCTGTCTGTCGCTGTCTGTCGCTGTCTGTCGCTGTCTGTCGCTGTCTGTCGCTGTCTGTCGCTGTCTGTCGCTGTCTGTCGCTGTCTGTCGCTGTCTGTCGCTGTCTGTCGCTGTCTGTCGCTGTCTGTCGCTGTCTGTCGCTGTCTGTCGCTGTCTGTCGCTGTCTGTCGCTGTCTGTCTCTGTCTGTCTCTGTCTGTCTCTGTCTGTCTCTGTCTGTCTCTGTCTGTCTGTCTGTCTGTCTGTCTGTCTGTCTGTCTCTGTCTGTCTCTGGCTGTCTGGCTGTCTGGCTGTCTGGCTGTCTGGCTGTCTGGCTGTCTGGCTGTCTGGCTGTCTGGCTGTCTGGCTGTCTGGCTGTCTGTCTGTCTGTCTGTCTGTCTGGCTGTCTGGCTGTCTGGCTGTCTGGCTGTCTGGCTGTCTGGCTGTCTGGCTGTCTGGCTGTCTGGCTGTCTGGCTGTCTGCTGTCTGGCTGTCTGGCTGTCTGGCTGTCTGGCTGTCTGGCTGTCTGGCTGTCTGGCTGTCTGGCTGTCTGGCTGTCTGGCTGTCTGGCTGTCTGGCTGTCTGGCTGTCTGGCTGTCTGGCTGTCTGGCTGGCTGTCTGGCTGTCTGGCTGTCTGGCTGTCTGGCTGTCTGGCTGTCTGGCTGGCTGGCTGGCTGGCTGGCTGGCTGGCTGGCTGGCTGGCTGGCTGGCTGGCTGGCTGGCTGGCTGGCTGGCTGGCTGGCTGGCTGGCTGGCTGGCTGGCTGGCTGGCTGGCTGGCTGGCTGGCTGGCTGGCTGGCTGGCTGGCTGGCTGGCTGGCTGGCTGGCTGGCTGGCTGGCTGGCTGGCTGGCTGGCTGGCTGGCTGGCTGGCTGGCTGGCTGGCTGGCTGGCTGGCTGGCTGGCTGGCTGGCTGGCTGGCTGGCTGGCTGGCTGGCTGGCTGGCTGGCTGGCTGGCTGGCTGGCTGGCTGGCTGGCTGGCTGGCTGGCTGGCTGGCTGGCTGGCTGGCTGGCTGGCTGGCTGGCTGCTGGCTGGCTGGCTGGCTGGCTGGCTGGCTGGCTGGCTGGCTGGCTGGCTGGCTGGCTGGCTGGCTGGCTGGCTGGCTGGCTGGCTGGCTGGCTGGCTGGCTGGGCTGGCTGGCTGGCTGGCTGGCTGGCTGGCTGGCTGGCTGGCTGGCTGGCTGGCTGGCTGGCTGGCTGGCTGGCTGGCTGGCTGGCTGGCTGGCTGGCTGGCTGGCTGGCTGGCTGGCTGGCTGGCTGGCTGGCTGGCTGGCTGGCTGGCTGGCTGGCTGGCTGGCTGGCTGGCTGGCTGGCTGGCTGGCTGGCTGGCTGGCTGGCTGGCTGGCTGGCTGGCTGGCTGGCTGGCTGGCTGGCTGGCTGGCTGGCTGGCTGGCTGGCTGTCTGTCTGTCTGTCTGTCTGTCTGTCTGTCTGTCTGTCTGTCTGTCTGTCTGTCTGTCTGTCTGTCTGTCTGTCTGTCTGTCTGTCTGTCTGTCTGTCTGTCTGTCTGTCTGTCTGTCTGTCTGTCTGTCTGTCTGTCTGTCTGTCTGTCTGTCTGTCTGTCTGTCTGTCTGTCTGTCTGTCCTGTCTGTCTGTCTGTCTGTCTGTCTGTCTGTCTGTCTGTCTGTCTGTCTGTCTGTCTGTCTGTCTGTCTGTCTCTGTCTGTCTCTGTCTGTCTCTGTCTGTCTCTGTCTGTCTGTCTCTGTCTGTCTCTGTCTGTCTCTGTCTGTCTCTGTCTGTCTCTGTCTGTCTCTGTCTGTCTCTGTCTGTCTCTGTCTGTCTGTCTGTATGTCTGTCTGTCTGTCTGTCTGTCTGTCTGTCTGTCTGTCTGTCTGTCTGTCTGTCTGTCTGTCTGTCTGTCTGTCTGTCTGTCTGTCTCTGTCTGTCTCTGGCTGTCTGGCTGTCTGGCTGTCTGGCTGTCTGGCTGTCTGGCTGTCTGGCTGTCTGGCTGTCTGGCTGTCTGGCTGTCTGGCTGTCTGGCTGTCTGGCTGTCTGGCTGTCTGGCTGTCTGGCTGTCTGGCTGTCTGGCTGTCTGGCTGTCTGGCTGTCTGGCTGTCTGGCTGTCTGGCTGTCTGGCTGTCTGGCTGTCTGGCTGTCTGGCTGTCTGGCTGTCTGGCTGTCTGCTATCTGGCTGTCTGGCTGTCTGGCTGTCTGGCTGTCTGGCTGTCTGGCTGTCTGGCTGTCTGGCTGTCTGGCTGTCTGGCTGTCTGGCTGTCTGGCTGTCTGGCTGCCTGGCTGTCTGGCTGTCTGGCTGTCTGGCTGTCTGTCTGTCTGTCTGTCTGGCTGGCTGGCTGGGCTGGCTGGCTGGCTGGCTGGCTGGCTGGCTGGCTGGCTGGCTGGCTGGCTGGCTGGCTGGCTGGCTGGCTGGCTGGCTGGCTGGCTGGCTGGCTGGCTGGCTGGCTGGCTGGCTGGCTGGCTGGCTGGCTGGCTGGCTGGCTGGCTGGCTGGCTGGCTGGCTGGCTGGCTGGCTGGCTGGCTGGCTGGCTGGCTGGCTGCTGGCTGGCTGGCTGGCTGGCTGGCTGGCTGGCTGGCTGGCTGGCTGGGCTGGCTGCTGGCTGGCTGTGGCTGGCTGTGGCTGGCTGTGGCTGGCTGTGGCTGGCTGTGGCTGGCTGTGGCTGGCTGTGGCTGGCTGTGGCTCTGGCTGTGGCTGGCTGTGGCTGGCTGTGGCTGGCTGTGGCTGGCTGTGGCTGGCTGTGGCTGGCTGTGGCTGGCTGTGGCTGCTGTGGCTGGCTGTGGCTGGCTGTGGCTGGCTGTGGCTGGCTGTGGCTGGCTGTGGCTGGCTGTGGCTGGCTGTGGCTGGCTGTGGCTGGCTGTGGCTGGCTGTGGCTGGCTGTGGCTGGCTGGCTGGCTGTGGCTGGCTGTGGCTGGCTGTGGCTGGCTGTGGCTGGCTGTGGCTGGCTGTGGCTGGCTGTGGCTGGCTGTGGCTGGCTGTGGCTGGCTGTGGCTGGCTGTGGCTGGCTGTGGCTGGCTGTGGCTGGCTGTGGCTGGCTGTGGCTGGCTGTGGCTGGCTGTGGCTGGCTGTGGCTGGCTGTGGCTGGCTGTGGCTGGCTGTGGCTGGCTGTGGCTGGCTGTGGCTGGCTGCTGGGCTGGCTGTGGCTGTCTGTGGCTGTCTGTGGCTGTCTGTGGCTGTCTGTGGCTGTCTGTGGCTGTCTGTGGCTGTCTGTGGCTGTCTGTGCTGTCTGTGGCTGTCTGTGGCTGTCTGTGGCTGTCTGTGGCTGGCTGTGGCTGGCTGTGGCTGTCTGTGGCTGTCTGTGGCTGGCTGTGGCTGTTTGTGGCTGTCTGTGGCTGTCTGTGGCTGTCTGTGGCTGTCTGTGGCTGTCTGTGGCGGTCTGTGGCGGTCTGTGGCGGTCTGTGGCGGTCTGTGGCTGTCTGTGGCGGTCTGTGGCTGTCTGTGGCTGTCTGTGGCTGTCTGTGGCTGTCTGTGGCTGTCTGTGGCTGTCTGTGGCTGTCTGTGGCTGTCTGTGGCTGTCTGTGGCTGTCTGTGGCTGTCTGTGGCTGTCTGTGGCTGTCTGTGGCTGTCTGTGGCTGTCTGTGGCTGTCTGTGGCTGTCTGTGGCTGTCTGTGGCTGTCTGTGGCTGTCTGTCTCTGTCTGTCTCTGTCTGTCACTGTCTGTCTCTGTCTGTCTCTGTCTGTCTCTGTCTGTCTCTGTCTGTCTCTGTCTGTCTCTGTCTGTATCTGTCTGTATCTGTCTGTCTCTGTCTGTCTCTGTCTGTCTCTGTCTGTCTCTGTCTGTCTCTGTCTGTCTCGTCTGTCTCTGTCTGTCGCTGTCTGTCGCTGTCTGTCGCTGTCTGTCGCTGTCTGTCGCTGTCTGTCGCTGTCTGTCGCTGTCTGTCGCTGTCTGTCGCTGTCTGTCGCTGTCTGTCGCTGTCTGTCGCTGTCTGTCGCTGTCTGTCGCTGTCTGTCGCTGTCTGTCGCTGTCTGTCGCTGTCTGTCGCTGTCTGTCGCTGTCTGTCGCTGTCTGTCGCTGTCTGTCGCTGTCTGTCGCTGTCTGTCGCTGTCTGTCGCTGTCTGTCGCTGTCTGTCGCTGTCTGTCGCTGTCTGTCGCTGTCTGTCCGCTGTCTGTCGCTGTCTGTCGCTGTCTGTCGCTGTCTGTCGCTGTCTGTCGCTGTCTGTCGCTGTCTGTCGCTGTCTGTCGCTGTCTGTCGCTGTCTGTCGCTGTCTGTCGCTGTCTGTCGCTGTCTGTCGCTGTCTGTCGCTGTCTGTCGCTGTCTGTCGCTGTCTGTCGCTGTCTGTCGCTGTCTGTCGCTGTCTGTCGCTGTCTGTCGCTGTCTGTCGCTGTCTGTCGCTGTCTGTCGCTGTCTGTCGCTGTCTGTCGCTGTCTGTCGCTGTCTGTCGCTGTCTGTCGCTGTCTGTCGCTGTCTGTCGCTGTCTGTCGCTGTCTGTCGCTGTCTGTCGCTGTCTGTCGCTGTCTGTCGCTGTCTGTCGCTGTCTGTCGCTGTCTGTCGCTGTCTGTCGCTGTCTGTCGCTGTCTGTCGCTGTCTGTCGCTGTCTGTCGCTGTCTGTCGCTGTCTGTCGCTGTCTGTCGCTGTCTGTCGCTGTCTGTCGCTGTCTGTCGCTGTCTGTCGCTGTCTGTCGCTGGCTGTCTGTCGCTGTCTGTCGCTGTCTGTCGCTGTCTGTCGCTGTCTGTCGCTGTCTGTCGCTGTCTGTCGCTGTCTGTCGCTGTCTGTCGCTGTCTGTCGCTGTCTGTCGCTGTCTGTCGCTGTCTGTCGCTGTCTGTCGCTGTCTGTCGCTGTCTGTCGCTGTCTGTCGCTGTCTGTCGCTGTCTGTCGCTGTCTGTCGCTGTCTGTCGCTGTCTGTCGCTGTCTGTCGCTGTCTGTCGCTGTCTGTCGCTGTCTGTCTCTGTCTGTCTCTGTCTGTCTCTGTCTGTCTCTGTCTGTCTGTCTGTCTGTCTGTCTGTCTGTCTGTCTGGCTGTCTGGCTGTCTGGCTGTCTGGCTGTCTGGGTGTCTGGCTGTCTGGCTGTCTGGCTGTCTGGCTGTCTGGCTGTCTGTCTGTCTGTCTGTCTGTCTGTCTGTCTGGCTGTCTGGCTGTCTGGCTGTCCTGGCTGTCTGGCTGTCTGGCTGTCTGGCTGTCTGGCTGTCTGGCTGTCTGGCTGTCCTGGCTGTCTGGCTGTCTGGCTGTCTGGCTGTCTGGCTGTCTGGCTGTCTGGCTGTCTGGCTGTCTGGCTGTCTGGCTGTCTGGCTGTCTGGCTGTCTGGCTGTCTGGCTGTCTGGCTGTCTGGCTGTCTGGCTGTCTGGCTGGCTGGCTGCTGGCTGTCTGGCTGTCTGGCTGTCTGGCTGGCTGGCTGGCTGGCTGGCTGGCTGGCTGGCTGGCTGGCTGGCTGGCTGGCTGGCTGGCTGGCTGGCTGGCTGGCTGGCTGGCTGGCTGGCTGGCTGGCTGGCTGGCTGGCTGGCTGGCTGGCTGGCTGGCTGGCTGGCTGGCTGGCTGGCTGGCTGGCTGGCTGGCTGGCTGGCTGGCTGGCTGGCTGGCTGGCTGCTGGCTGGCTGGCTGGCTGGCTGGCTGGCTGGCTGGCTGGCTGGCTGGCTGGGCTGGCTGGCTGCTGGCTGGCTGGCTGGCTGGCTGGCTG
>JAXIVJ010006289.1:0-67849 GCA_036785665.1 Chirona hameri
CGGGGAACGCAAGCGGACGGGAGGAGGTACAAGTCGGGAAGGGGGCCGCAGCAAAGGGGGAAAGGAGGAGGGGGGGGTAGGATGTGGCGGGCAGAGGAGAGGGGGGCAGGCGGAAGGGAAAGAGGCGGGGAAGGAGGGAGGGTAGGAGGAAAGGGGTGGGTGCGAGGGGGGCTCTGGGGCAGAGGGAGGCTAAGAGTTTTTCCTTTCTCTCTCACCTTCTTTTTTTCTTTCTTTTTTCCTTCTTCATATTTACTATTATCTTTTTCTATTTTCTTTCTTCTTCCTTTCCTTTTTTTTTTACCTTTCTCCTCCGTTGTTGTTGTGCGAGCACGCTGAGTATAGTTTGTAATTGCAAACATTTCCTCAACTTCCGTCACCTTTGAGAATTAAGAACATGTGCAATTGCAAAACATTTATACAAACAATATCTTTGTATAAAGTAGTTTGTAAATAGTAAATTGAGATTTACTCGCCCTGGGGTTTTGTGACAATCCAAAAACTACAAACATGTGTACAAATTATTGTAATTGCAAAGAATTCTTGTAATTACAAACGTTTTTGCTTGTGAAATAGGCTACAGGTCAAGTTGTCCGAGCGCAGCGCATCGGGTCGCACACGCCCTCAGCTCTCTCATACCCCATCGGCGTGATAACCTTTTGGGAGAGTGAGCGGGTTTCGAGAGCACGAGTGAGAGGACTGTCTTTTGGGCCGAGAGGAAGTCCTGTGCTTGATCGCGGGAAGAGTGTCCATGGAAAGCGGCTGAGTGTGAGCAGACAGATGATTGTGAGTGCGAATCTCCGAGAGTGAAGACGGTAATTAATGAGTGTGAAGGGGGACCAGTGACAGCGTACGTGAATGGACCTGGTACCCCGGACCAGCAGCGATGATCATCAGGGTGCTCATGGTGTGCATGCTTGCACGCCGTCCAGCCTGCTGAGCTGTCCGTGGCCCCGTCAAACCGGGCCGGCCTGCCACCGCCACCACCACCAACGCTGAGCCTGACGCTGAGCCGACCCACAGCGCCCAGGAAGACCCTGTCACTGAGCCAGTTAGTGCACCCGCCTCGGCAGATCTTACGCGCCGGGGGCGTCAGGGGCGCGTCCAGGCGGAGGGGGCAGCGGGGCGACGCGAACTGGCGGCCGCCACGGCGACACCGAAGCTTACCAGCTGAATCATCGGACATATCAATATCCAGTCGTACTAGCCCAAGGTAGCGGACTCCGACATGACATCCACGAATGTGTACGGATTCGACATTTTGGCCCTGTGCGAGACATGGCTGACACCGGGCGTGCTCTGACCGTCTGATGGGAGTGTGTTCAGTTACAGACTGTATAGGCGCGACCGGCCGACAGGACTCAGCCTACCGAAAGGCAGGGAAGGCAGGGCGTGGCGGGTACTGATACGAGACAACCTGAGCTGCGAGCTGCTGCCGACGCCAACCACAGGACAGCTGAGCAGCGAGCTGCTGCCGACGCCACCACAGGACAGCCTGAGCTGCGAGCTGCTGCCGACGCCAACCACAGGACAGCCTGAGCTGCGGAGCTGCTGCCGACGCCAACCACAGGACAGCTGAGCTGCGAGCTGCCTGCCGACGCCAACCACAGAGGCAAGGCCTGAGCTGCGAGCTGCTGCCCGACGCCAACCACAGGACAGTCCTGAGCTGCGAGCTGCTCTGCCGACGCCAACCACAGGACAGTCTGAGCTGCGAGCTGCTGCCGACGCCAACCACAGGACAGTCTGAGCTGCGAGCTGCTGCCGACGCCAACCACAGGACAGCCTGAGCTGCGAGCTGCTGCCAACGCCAACCACAGGACGCCTGAGCTGCGAGCTGCTGCCGACGCCAACCACAGGACAGCCTGAGCTGCGAGCAGCTGCCGAAGCCAACCACAGGATAGTGGCCGGCTCCAATCTGGAGATCGTAGTGGGTGTTGGTTCACACCAGTAAGCACCGGCCAGTGCTAGTCGCGTCGGCGTACCGTGTACCCACTTAAGGGCCTGTTCCCGTGCCAATGCTGACTAAGGGCCTGTACCCGTGTCAATGCTAACTACACTGTGCGTCAGCTCGCTGCTGATCTTGAGCATCTGGAGAGTCAGATGCAGTTTATGCTCGCTAACTTCCCTCGTGCGACTCTTATGATCTGCGGTGACTTAAAGGAAGTTGTCGACCTTGGTAGATTCGAGCGAATGCTATACAATGACTAAACAGAGTACGCATATCATTATTCTGCTATTAATTTGTCATTAAAACCCGGGAACTGTGGAGATATTCATGAAATACAATATTATACAACATGAAGTCATTTTCAGAATTTACGTCACAAACGCGTCACAACTCCCGATTTTATGGTGAGTCGAATTAGGTAAACCAGTACTGCTTTATGTGCGCCCCTAGTTTGATAATGCACCACGTAAGATACACATAACAGGTACGCCATCTGGTAGCACTTTCTTCTGTGACGTCACATGTATTCGATTTATATGTCTGTGTCAACGAACGGAAAAAACGGTTATTTTCCTCAAGTATTTCCTGAAGAACAAATTCACTTAGTAGGAACCAGAGATACTTTTTGGAAGTTTTAAACATGAAGGAAGCAGATCAATCCGATGCCAATTATAACGCTACGTGACGTCACGGCTGCCCGTCATGGGCCATCGTCATTCCCGGAAAATGCCTTCCGCTACGCTGGATTTGTTTGGTGAGTCGATTTGCACTGAATATTTATTTGTTTGTCCTCGACAAGATTATCCCATTCCTGAGTCAGAGTAAGTGATCTTTGTGCATGTTGTGCTCTAGTGTTTGTATGCATACTAAAACAATATATGTAAGCTTCATTTGTGACCTGCTGAGTAATGTATACAAGGGTTAGTGTTATTTCACATTCCAGATTCAATACTGCTCATTCCTAATTTGTATGAAATTGAGGCATACCAGGTCATACTAAGTGACAATCATCACACATATTTTTGCATGCAGTTTTGTAAAAGCAGACTTGACATGCTACAGAATCAGGCCATGATGTGATACTGACAATTTGTGGTCATTGTTACCTTTATGCAGCCAGGCTCAGCTGAGGTGCTGGAGGAAGAGCGCTGTGCCGAGCCAGGGCTTGGCAGAGGGACAGCACACTCTGGATCGGTTTCTCCTTTGCTATGGTAAACTGCAACAGTCACGTCTCCGGCCGTATAGAAACAGTGAATGAATTTGGTACCCAGTGTTATAAAGCCAATGTTCAAACTGTGATTTAGCTCAGTTTCCTGCTTTTGGGATTGTTCAGGTGGCTAAAAACCGTTGACAATTTTGCATTGTCGAGGTGTGCGTTGTCTCAGTCTCCAGCGCTGCCAGGTCAACACACGAGCTTATGTATCTGTTCAACACTGCCAGTTCAGAAATTGAGTAAATCAGCAAACGCTTGTAGCAACAATTATGCAGCATGTATAGTTGTAATTGTGATGCGCAAATCTGTTGAGCTTGTATCATTCAGTTTAATAAATATGGTTCAAATTATGTGTTTGTTTACGTTGAGAGCAATCAGTCGCCTGAAAACTGAACATGCTAATATATTAGTAAGCGGTGTGAATTTAAACTGCGTTTTGCTTGTGTTTTTCGTTTTGATTTTACGCTTGCTTCGCTTATTAGTATTATATCGTAGTTTTAGTTCCTCGCGTTATTTGTCGGGTCTTGACGCTGCTGCGGCGGCCGCAGACGTGACGTCATGGTCGGCCCTATCACGTGACCCGCTCCGGGATCGACCAATCACGCTCGGTTCCGGGCGGCCGGGGCTGGTCTCGGGTCGGGTCGCGGCCGGCTCTGACATTTCTGACGCCGCCTGCGTCCAGCGAACGTGTAGCGTCTGATCCGAAACGGACGCTTCTAGATGTTGTTGGTCTCAGTTCTCGTCGTTCTGTTGTGGGCTGCGATGGAGCCAATACACAGTGAAGACGGAAACGCCGTGTCCCCGGTCCCGGCCGAGCTTAAATTGGTGACAGGCGGTGGTTCTTTTCGAGCCCACTTGCCGGGATTGGGGGGCAGAGACGCGGCGGACTTCCGCCGCTTTGTCTTCGCCGCCTGGCCTGCGGGCCGCGTGGAGCGGCGCGGACGCGGCGCTGAGGTGCCGCCAGACTTGGCTCGGCGAGCCGCGGGAGCGCCGTTGTAGCGGTGGACCTGAGGCGCCGTGACCGCGGCGCTGCAAGTCTGAGGGCGGCCGCGAGCCGCTGGGGAGTACCAGTCGTTCTTCGGAGGCGGACGCGCCAGCAGAGATGGCTACCGGCGTCCGGCGACCCAGCTCCCCTGTCGCGGTCGGGGGGCTGTGCTCTGATGTCAGCGACTGGCGGCACAGCGTCGACAGGGGCCAGCACAGCCGTGACCTGGTGCGCGGTGTTGTTCCCGGCGCGGGCTTCAGTGTGACCGGCCGGCAACCACGCGACGGCGCGTGTTTCGCGCAAGGGGTAACAGTGAGTACTGCAAGGAGGACCTGGATGTGAGTGTCGTCGATCTGAGTGTTGATTGTTGGCTGTACGTTGTGATGCATAATGCTCATTTTTGTGTGAACCATTGCGTGTCTGTAGGAAGTCTAGTCATGTTCGATTTCGGTCATTGTACGCTAATTTGCCCATATTAGTACACACGAGTTTGACGAAAAAATTAGCTAAACTTTAAAGACCGTACAAATGCCATATTTTGAGCAAAATGCAATACAAAAACGTCAAAGAAAGCAACTGCAAGGGCTATAAAATGCCTATCCAAGGAAATTTGAACATTTTGGTTGTTGACCCCCCTCCCCCCCCCCCCCCCCCCCCCCCCCCCCCGCCGAAGAAAAACTTTTTTGTTAAATGTTCACAAAAACAAATTTTGCAAAGATATAAAAAACGGAATATATGTTAGAGAACATACATATGGGCACCTACCATACCAAATTTCAAAACATATCGTCATTTTTGACAGACTTATGGCTTCCAAAGTATGGAAAACTCATGGCGTATTTTTGGGGAAATTACGCTTTTTGGTGTTTAATGACAGATAAGAACAAATGAATTTCACCGCTGTACTTCTGAGACAAACATAGATCAGAAACATGCTTTTATTTATGTTTATCAATTTTGAATTTGTACCTTATGTGACCTGACCTTGACCTGAGCTTGCCACTAACTTCACGTAAATAAGTCAGTTGGTAACATGACTATTACATCGAATTATACGTGTAAAATAACCCATAAAACATATCTTCTATTACCTTCGTACGATATTTTGCGCATAGTGACCTTTTGTGACCTGATTTTGACCTTGACCTTTGCCAACAATCTCATTTTAGCTCATGTGGATGTGTACAATACCTTTAAGAGGAATTTGGGTGGTCATGGTCGCAATCGAAGACTTTGGATGAAAAAGTATGGCCATACACTCAATACAATGATGTGTTTGTGATGGCCCTGGCGTAAGGTCAATGTCACTGAGGTCGTCACAATTGCCGAATACGGCCATTTAGTCTTTGCGATATGTTGATGTGTCTGGAGGGAGACACAAGTATAAAGCCTGCAGGAACTTTATCATGGAAACATCACGGGCGCCGCCACCTTTCGCAAGTTGGGAGGACGGAGGCCTTCTGAAATCGATTCCTTCCATGGCAACGCAAGATAGGCGTAATGTTAAAATCCGAAAATGGTGTGGGGGGCACGCGTCCCCCCCCCCCGCTTTCAACGCACATGGAAACATCTACACCAGGTCTGAATGATCAGTCATACACTCGATACAAAAATGTCTCAAAAGAAAATGCAAATATCGTCATGTTAAGCAGTGGCATGCCAAAAAAGAATCACAAACAGGAAATAAAAATGGTCTTGTGTATTTTGGACGTTGATATTAGCATTTAATACCAGCTCAGGTAAAACATGATTTCTGACATTCGACTGCATTCACAATTGTGATCATCAAAACCCAAATCCCAAGTGAAAGCTAAAAAAAAAACAAAGCTCAAAACCTGCCTATAAACTCAAAGAATGATGACGTTAGGCACGTTGTTTTGTGCTGGTTCTGGTCACAATTACCTTGACTAGATGTCTGCTAATAATTTTGACCAAGTGTTGATTATCAATTTACCATTTTTCATCATATGAGAGATGACGCACAGATTCCCTGAAACTGATCTCGGGTTTCAACCAAAGCAAGAAAGTCAAATCAAAGAAGAAAGCACCAATGAAATAGTTCCATTAGTTCTTGTAAACAGCGCGAGCGGGCGGAAGCTTTGCGTCTGTTGCCCAGGGGTTTCGTTCTTATTGGCGAGGGATGCATGCAATCAAACTTATTCACTTTATTTGCATACTTAATTCTGAGGTTTCGCTATAGTGTTGACTTTGAGTCAATTGTCAAGCGATAACTTCAGACCAGTGATGTTTAAAAAGCTCTCAATCACATCCGTGGTGTGTGTGCTCTCACATTCCAAAGCTCTCAATCACATCCGTGGTGTGTGTGCTCTCACATTCCAAAGCTCTCAATCACATCCGTGGTGTGTGTGCTCTCACATTCCAAAGCTCTCAATCACATCCGTGGTGTGTGTGTGCTCTCACGTTCCAAAGCTCTCAATCACATCCGTGGTGTGTGTGCTCTCACGTTCCAAAGCTCTCAATCACATCCGTGGTGTGTGTGCTCTCACATTCCAAATATCTCAATCACATCCGTGGTGTGTGTGCTCTCACGTTCCAAAGCTCTCAATCACATCCGTGGTGTGTGTGCTTCACCGTTCCAAAGCTCTCAATCACATCCGTGGTGTGTGTGCTCTCACGTTCCAAAGCTCTCAATCACATCCGTGGTGTGTGTGCTCTCACGTTCCAAAGCTCTCAATCACATCCGTGGTGTGTGTGCTCTCACGTTCCAAAGCTCTCAATCACATCCGTGGTGTGTGTGTGTGTTTGTGCTCTCACGTTCCAAAGCTCTCAATCACATCCGTGGTGTGTGTGCTCTCACATCCCAAAGCTCTCAATCACATCCGTGGTGTGTGTGTGCTCTCACGTTCCAAAGCTCTCAATCACATCCGTGGTGTGTGTGCTCTCACGTTCCAAAGCTCTCAATCACATTCGTGGTGTGTGTGCTCTCACGTGCCAAAGCTCTCAATCACATCCGTGGTGTGTGTGCTCTCACGTTCCAAAGCTCTCAATCACATCCGTGGTGTGTGTGTGCTCTCACGTTCCAAATCTCTCAATCACATCCGTGGTGTGTGTGCGCTCACGTTCCAAAGCTCTCAATCACATCCGTGGTGTGTGTGCTCTCACGTTCCAAAAGCTCCCAATCACATCCGTGGTGTGTGTTCTCACGTTCCAAAGCTCTCAATCACATCCGTGGTGTGTGTGTGCTCTCACGTTCCAAGGCTCTCAATCACATCCGTGATGTGTGTGCTCTCACGTTCCATGCCCCACTGGCTGATCTAGGGTTCGAGAATGGGGGGGGGGGGGGGACGGGGCTATAATGTCTCAATTTTGCTCCGCTTAATCAGCGAAAAGTTGTAAACTTGTTGACGGGGAGGGGGGGGGGTGGAGTCGGGTCGTCAGCGCGAAAAGTCGTTGACTGCGAGGGGGGGGGGGGTCCTCAACGCGAAAGTCATTGACCGGGGAGGGGGAGTTTTTTTCCCCTAATTATCGCTTCTTACAGCTAATGCAGGAACACGCAGGGCGGGGACATCCTTGTATTACATGCCCGCCATGTTCCGGTGTGTGGGGAGATTTGTCCCTAATGGAACCGACAGTAGTAAAAACCAGACAAACTCAATGTTACCTCTTCTTTCGCTTTCAAACATTGTACATGCTGAGTCTGATCTTGACCACAGGGCTGGGAGAAGATACCGTTGTGCCATTCTAATCATCGGCGACAAATCCATAGCCATCGGTGGAACAATCTGTGACAAATCTTAGACAGACAAGTAGGTACCACACCTTTGAAAATTATCACCCGTCATGATTCTCGCACCTAGATATCATTAAGTTTCCCAATGGAAATCACAATTCTAAATAATGTTTGTATTCTAATGCAGAAACCAACTTTCGGTTAATCCTGCAGCTCCACAATAATCCTGCAGTTCTAAAATAATCCTGCAGGTAAAAACATAAGCAAGCGATACGAGTTCGTTTGCTCACGGAACAAAAAATGCGCAATAACAGCGATAATGAGCGCTGTGCGCAGCCTGGCGGCTGGGAAACGGCACGTGAACGCCACACGCTGTGCAATTACAACGGAGACAGAATGGTAGTATGGTACCGTTAGGCTCCGATGAGACATGCAAGTACGGAACAGAGGCCGTGATGATGGCCTCTGATGATTTCTGATAGTGATTTGAGTTGCGCAATATGTGTATGCGGACTGCGGCTCGCAGGGGGTGACACCGCTATAGCCACCTCGTTTGAGCCCGAAGCTTGATATGAGGTCACTGGAGGCAATGGCATGTCACGGCGCGTTTCACAGCATATCCGGCAATTCACTGGCGCAGAATCATACAATTAAGCATGTGCTAGGAATTAATGGGCACTGATAATTCACCACGCTCGTCTTCGTGAATCCCTGGCCGTACGAAACAGCAAGCTGTAACTGGTGGCTGACTACGTTTGCTGCGTGAGCGCGGCGCCGACTAAGGAGCCGGCTACCACCAGTGACGTCATCCGTTGGTCAGCCGAGTTCAAGGTTGAATGGCCCGTGTCCTTGCCAAATCGCTAGGCTGCCTACTAAGTTTACATACCTTCTGGCTTTCCAGTAAATACTAAATATGTGCAAGTGTTGACATCAGGATCTTGCTTTGACGCATCGGGTGTTCTTCAGAGGACGTGGCATGGGTGCCAAATAACCTTGGTAGTTGTGGCGCCTGTAAACCCCATTGATATGCCTGTGTATGTGCTTAACTTCACTTAAACTTGGTTGGTAGGTGCAGGGGTGCCGGAACTATGTTGAAGTTGGGGGGGGGGGGGGCGGAGGCATTCTGAAGTTGATTATTTCCATGCCACGCCCTAGGCGTAATGTTATAATCCAAAATGTTGGGGGTGGGGTTGCCCCCTGCCCCCCTGGGTAATAGTTCAGTAATTCACCTCCCAGTTAATGGTGTTCTTGAGGTCCATATTAGAAGAAGAGAGTATTAATACAACAAACAGAAAAGTGTGCTAGTAATACCAAACCTTTAATGTCACCAAAAACAATAAATAATCAAACCTGACCCAACCCTTACAGCAATTACGGTTGCAGGGACCCACATTTATAATGATTATCTTGCTGCGCTGCATCACCTAACGGGGGCGACACCAGACCATTGACATATATAGGTATAGACGAACTACTCCGCCCGGCAGCCGTTCCCGCTAGGCGACAATAGCGCCGCAGCGGAGAAGGGATTGAGTTAGCGCGGCAATGCTTTTGCTATGGCGGAAGGGCGATATTTGTCGGCCTGTAACTCAAAAACTACCGAGAGGCAGCGCACTGGGAAAAGTTTGAGGACGTAGACATTCATAATGAATAACATGGAATACAAATATTCATCCTGAACGTTCACAGTGATTATTGTCAAATATCGCCCATCCGCCATAGCAAAAGGATTGCCGCGCTAACTCATGTCCTCTCCGCTGCGGCGCTGGTGTCGGCTTCAGCCGGGAACGGCTGCCGGGCGGCGCAACAGCTGGAGTAGTTCGTCTATACTTATATAGGTCAATGCACCAGACAGCCCCCAGACCCACCCAGACCATCTTGTAGACAGTCAAAGATAACCTACTGTTCAGTCTGTTGTAATCAGGCCTATGTCATCCCAATACCTCCAACATGATTGGGTGCCAAATGACGTATATTAGGGTTCACCTCTTCTGGTGTTAAAAACGATGTACGTGAGTAAGTGTAGCTTTGAGCGGCTAAATATAGTTTTGAGTTCTAGTCCTTCAATTAAAATAATTAACATAGTAATTAAATGCATTTGTCCTTTTTTTTGGTATGGCAGCGATTTAACAAGTCTATTTCGTGCATTGCAGTATTTTAAGTTTCGTTGGCTAATATTTAATTAAAAAAACGGCATACGCTGGAGAGCGATGGTATCCTTTTTTTGTGTGGTGCGAGGCGTTGGTGAGGTTCTTTGATCGCATCGCTAATTCCAATTTAAGTGGCAGGATTTATCATCACTGTTGTGATGACCATGGGCTCCGCCACTGGGGGGACGGGGGGGGGGGACATGTCCCCCCCCTACTTCAAAGTTGGGGGGACAGAGTGTCTTTTGTCCCCCCCCCCCCCAACTTTGAGCACATTATTTTTGCCCTCAAATTTCAAGCACCTCAAACAGTACACACCTCAAGCACCTTCAACAGTAAGAATACAGTTATCCAGGGAATACAATCAAAATTTTCGCGCCGCTCCGCGGCGCAATTCCAATGCACATTCAATTGTATAAGGGTTAAAACAAAATTATAAATTCGTACTGTTTCGCTGCGCATTTGTTTTGTTTATATATTGCTAATTTCCTATATAATGGGGCAAATAGTTCGCTTTCTCACTTTTTTTCCGCACTCTTAAGCGCAAAAAACATACATTTTTAGAAGTCATAGAGGAAAAAATACTTATCCAGGGCATAAGACTCAAGTTTTTCGCGCCGCTCCGCGGCGCAATTCCTTTAAAGGGGAGATAATCACTTTTTTTATTTTGTTAGCAATAACTTATTTGGCTACCGTTATGGTATTCAAATGTTGTGATAATAATGTCAAATTTCAGGTCAAAGTTGAATCAATTGCTAATTCAAAATTCAAACATACTGCCGCTATCATGCTTATTTTTTCGAAGATGAACTCCAGTCTTGCAAACTCACTGACAATACCGCAAACAAATATCTATCAGAATGGCTATCAAGTATTCGACTACATACAATTAACAATCAATCTTCCATTCAACTACTCAAACTACTCAAAGTGAGCAAAATCAATATCCTATATATACAATTATATGGCTGTCTTTGCTAGTCACCATCGCCATTTCACACACCATCCTATCCGGTCAGCGTGATCCGGCCCCTGTGTTCTAGCTGATCACACATAGCGGGCTGGCATTCCATGATGTAGGCTGCTTCAATGATCCGCAGCTTCCACTGGTTCTGCTCCCGCATCAGGATGCTAGTATTCTGAACCATATCTTGTCTAGTGATGCGTTGTCCGTGGGTGTTTGGACAGTGTTCAGTTGGGCCTCCGGCGGATAGGTGATAGGAGATTCGGCGGGACAGGGTCATCGTTGTGCTACCTATGTAAGAAGCAGTGTCTCGGAGCTTGCAATCTCCTTTCTGACAATTGTATTTATAGACAACATGCGTCTCTTGCAGGTAGTTCGGTTTTGTGCGGTTTCTGATGGCCATGTTTGATGTTTTCATACTCTTGTAGTACACCATGAGCCGCACATCGTGCCCTTCCTTTGGAATCACATTTTTCTTCAAAATGTTCTTCAGGACCTTTTCATCCTTTTGGTATGCATCATTCATCTGGTTCATATAGAACACCTTGTGAACTTGCGTCTTGTTTGAACTGGTCCTGGTTTTGGTTCTGCTGGGCTTCATCTGTTGCTTGGCCATCGTGGTTCTTCTGATGCGTTTTTGTCTGGTGCTTGTCTAATGTTTTGTTGATTTCATTTTCAATGTCGTTGCAGGAATAGCCGTTGTTGACCAGCATTTGCTTGACGTGTTGACGCTCTTGGTGCACTAGCTCCCATGTACTACAGTGCGATAGGGCTCTTCGCACATAAGTGCGTATCACGCCCTTTTTGTAGCGTATGGACATATGGACATATGGACGGACGGACGGACGGATGGAAGGTCCGCATGTCTTCTGACGTGATTGGCACGGTGCTCCTGCATTTGGTCAATTCCAGCATCTCTCTCTCGGAAGTTCCTCAATCCTGGAAACGCGCCCTCGTTTACCCAATCCATAAAGCCGGCGATCCTTCTACTCCATCCAACTTCCGGCCAATTTCCATAGTTCCAGTACTCTCCAAAATTGTAGAGCGAGCCGTCCATCAACAGCTCTACAATTACCTTTCCTCAACTCAGCACGGTTTTCGTCCTCGTCGCTCGACGGAAACCGCCCTGATATCCATATCCGATCATATCCTTTCCGCTAACGACCGTAGAGAGCTGTTGTCCCTCCTCTGCCTGCTGTATTTGAGAACATGTTTTGATGTTTTTGACCACACTAAATATTTACAAAATTGCAGCTTTACGGAATTGATATTACTTTGTGTTCTGCTATCTCCGGAATCACACTCAAGCGTGACCTTCACTGACGCTCTGGGCAACGCAACGACCGATTACCAACTCGGTCACAACATTTTGTCGGTTACCAAAATTTTGGTAACCGATTGACACCACTACTACAGACGGAAGATATTAAACGTATCCTGTCTGTATACATAGACTATCCCGCAGAACACGTGTGTCTTGCCGGCAGCCTACCTTGTTATCCAGATCATATAATGTAGGGTATTCAAAGCAATTTGCTGTTCCAGCAGTGTTCTCCTGCAGTATCCTCCGGAAGTGTCCTCTCAACTGTGTCCTTTGGCAGTGTCCTCCTGTCCTGTCCTCCGCTACTGTCCTCCAGCAGTATCCTCCGCCAGTTTCCTCCGCCAGTATCCGCAGCCAGTATCGCCCCCCCCCCCCGCCGCCCCCGCCAGGTCAGCACCCGTCCTACCCTCTCCTCACACCCGGTCCGTGGCGTCGGCCCCTCCCCTCACACCCGTCCGCCCCTCCCCTCACACCCGTCCGCCCCTCCCCTCACACCCGTCCGCCCCTCCCCTCACACCCGTCCGCCCCTCCCCTCACACCCGGTCCGTGACGTCCGCCCCTCCCCGCACACCCGTCCACCCCTCCCCTCACACCCGTCCGCCCCTCCCCTCACACCCGGTCCGTTACGTCCGCCCCTCCCCTCACGCCCGTCCGCCCCTCCCCTCACACCCGTCCGCCCCTCCCCTCACACCCGTCCGCCCCTCCCCTCACATCCGGTCCGTTACGTCCGCCCCTCCCCTCACACCCGTTAGCCCCTCCCCTCACATCCGGTTCGTTACGTCCGCTCCTCCCCTCACATTCGGTCCAAAATAGAGGAATGGGGGGCTTTTGCCCCTTGCCGCCCCCCCCCCCCTGGATGTCGGACTTGTCGGACTTGTCGGACTTGTCGGACTTGTCGGACTTGTCGGACTTGTCGGACTTGTCGGACTTGTCGGACTTGTCGGACTTGTCGGACTTGTCGGACTTGTCGGACTTGTCGGACTTGTCGGACTTGTCGGACTTGTCGGACTTGTCGGACTTGTCGGACTTGTCGGACTTGTCGGACTTGTCGGACTTGTCGGACTTGTCGGACTTGTCGGACTTGTCGGACTTGTCGGACTTGTCGGACTTGTCGGACTTGTCGGACTTGTCGGACTTGTCGGACTTGTCGGACTTGTCGGACTTGTCGGACTTGTCGGACTTGTCGGACTTGTCGGACTTGTCGGACTTGTCGGACTTGTCGGACTTGTCGGACTTGTCGGACTTGTCGGACTTGTCGGACTTGTCGGACTTGTCGGACTTGTCGGACTTGTCGGACTTGTGGGACTTGTGGGACTTGTGGGACTTGTCGGGACTTGTCGGGACTTGTCGGGACTTGTCGGGACTTGTCGGGACTTGTCGGGACTTGTCGGGACTTGCATCTCCAACTCCAACCCCCATCTCCGACACATAGCTATAGCTATTTAACGCACTTCTAATTTAACGAATTTCTCCGGAATGGAGGTTTCCTATGCATAAAGGCACGTGAATTACACACAGATTGTTGGCTGTTTTCCCAACTCGCAACTAAGAAGTCGCTCAAATATTAATATTTCTCGGGGATTCTCCTGGACGGAGGTTCCATGCTCACAAAGGCACGTGAATTCAACCGTGGACAGACACGAAAACCTTGCTGTGTTTCGAGTGGAAAACGAACACTACTCAAATAGATATATAGGAGACTAGCGCCTTGTTCTCGCTCCGCGTCGCAATCCCATAGATTCTCAATCTCGATAGATTGCATCCCGATAGATGGTTGAATATGTGATTGATAGATAGATAACTAAATCGATTTGATATAATTTTTGATTTATTTGGTGTTGATGTTATGAAATTTAAAGTATTTAGGAAAAGTAGTGGGGGGAAAAGTAGTTGGGGAAATTAGTTGGGGAAAAGAAGTGGGGAAAAGTAGTTTAAGAAAAGTAGTTGGGAAAGTAGTTGGGGGGGGGGGGGGGGGAATATGTTGGGGAAATGTAGTTGGACAAAAGTAATTGTGAAAAAGTAGTTTGGGAACAGAAGTTGGGGAAATGTAGTTGGTAAATACATAGTGTAGAAATGGTAGTTGGTGCAAAAGTAGTTGGGGCAGTATTAGAAGTTGGGGCAAGGAGTAGAAATAGTTATGGGAAAAAGTAGTTTGGTAAACAAAACAAAATGAAAAGCAGTTGTGTGTAAAGAATTTGGGTGAAAATTAGTTGGGAAATGTAGTTGAGAAAAAGTAGTGATAACAGTATTTGACGAAAAGTAGTGTGAGTAAAAATAGTATGCGTAAGTTAGTAGCTGTGAAGAGAGAACCAAAAATGGGAAAAGTAGCTTGGTGAAAGTTGGGGAAAAGTATTTGGGTAAAAAGTAGTTGGGTAAAAAGTAGTTTGGTAAAAAGTACTTTGGATAAATTAGTTGGGAGAAAAGTAGTTGGTAAAGTAGTCTATTGGAGGTTTGGTTGGCCGCGTTGGGGCGCGCTGCTGCACCGGCAGCCTCACCGGCAGGTCCTCCTACGTCTGGTGGGGGTGCCGCGACTGGCAATTCATCAAACACCGGGCGGCGCGCTGCTGTCACGGCAGCATCGCCGACAGGTCCTACGTCAGGCGGGGGTGCCGCACCTCGCACGCCATTAACCGCTGACCCAGCTACATCTACGGCAGGTCCTACGTCAGGCGGGGGTGCCGCGCCTGGCACGTCATCAACCGCCGGCCCAGCTACCTCTACGGGAAAACTAACGTCATGTTGGCCTGCCACACCTGGCGCATTATTGTTAGCGGCCGCCAGCTCGGCCCGATGTCTGGCGCGAGCCAAGGCCATGCGCTCTCGATTGCACGTTAAGCGTTCGTGACATGCAGCCGCTGTCTCGTGCTGCAGCGCCAGCTCATGGTACAGTCGATCGCGTTCGCGGCGCGCTGCCTCAACTGCAGCCGGATCAAGCACCTCAGCCGCTGGTCCGACTATCTGACCGTCAGGCTGGCATGCCGCGCCCCGAGCTGCGGTAGGTGGAGGGTCAGCTCCGCCTATCTCTGCCCTCTGTGGGGCGCGAGCCAAAGCGGCACGCTGGCGATCGCGTTGCTGGCGCTGAAGGCGCTGAGCCACCGACTCACGTTCCCTAGCTAGTCGCTTTCGCTCCCCGTCCCGCGCTCTTCGCGCGGCCGCGACGTCCGCGGCACTGCTCCGCGGCTGAACGGCAGGACCGGCGACATCAACTAAAATTTCGTCTTCAACAACCATCGCTTCAGCGCCATGTGGCACCGCCTCCGGCACTGACCCGTAGGGTCGTCGGCCGGGGGTAAGACACCTGGCAGTGTCTGCGAAGGTGTTTGATTTGGCATCGCAAGCGATTCTGCAAGAGGACACATATAACACGATTGGGATACTGGATGGTGGAAATTGGATATTGCAAATTGGAAATACAAACATAGTTAACCTAAAGAAAACACATAATTAGCATAGCATAGAGTGGGAGGTGGAAAATAAAATTATTTCAGAAAAAAACTGCAAATACAAACATAATTAAAGGGAAATAATGACCCTTTTCCACAAAAAAATGGAGTTAGCACTTGAAATCGCCAGACGAGACCAAAATATATTGTAAATTCATCACATTTTGCATTAAAACTTTCCTACCGAAAGATATTTCAAGTTAAAGTTGATAAGCGTTCCACACTTTTAACGACCGGTACTTGCAAGTACTTTTGGTCCTCATCAAACTGCGGGCTTTTCCCGTACTGTTTTTGTACGCAATGGAGTGGAAAATATATTGTGCGTTCTGCTTGTGATTATATGCCCGGCGATCTTCTAAAACTAACAGCGATTGGAAAAAGTGGCAATAAAATCGGAAGCTCATCGATGCACATCAACGGCGGTATAGTTAGTGGTTGCGACCCTCAATTTTTGAAAATAAATTCATTTGTTTTCAACATTAGGGGTATTGTATAATTTGTCTGTGGCTGTATATAACACTATGCTTTATATTATCATGAAAAATAAGAATTTTTCCCCAAAAAACTAACAAACAATAACACAAAACTGGCAATTAAATCGGAAGCTCATCGATGCACATCGACGGCGACCTATTTAGCGTCGGCGATTTGTTTACAAAGTCATTGTCAAGCTTCTCGGCGCACTTAACCATCTCGGCGCACTTGGCGACTTGTTCCTGATTAGTATACCCAAGTCCCGTAGCAGGCTTTGTTAATGACGTCACTGGTGCCATTCTTGTGTAGCATTGCAAAATATATCTGATTTTGAGTTGAAAGCTAATTAAAGACTTATTCAAATTATTGTTTTTAAGTTTGAATTTTCTTGTTAATCATTATTAAAGGTATTTTATCCCTGTATTTCATAGTAGTTGACACTTCAGAAACTTGTGACGTAATAATATTGTATCCAATATGCATAAATTATTGTTTTTAAGTTTGAATTTTCTTGTTAATCATTATTAAAGGTATTTTATCACTGTATTTCATAGTAGTTGACACTTCAGAAACTTGTGACGTAATAATATTGTATCCAATATGCATTTCCCTCACCTTTTGCTATTGTGGCGCAGTGCCGAGTGCTTTGCGAATGCTAGCTTGCCTGGGGTTCAATTCATTCCGCCCTTATTTTATTCGAGTTGGTATAGTTTGCATGTTGTTGTTATTCATGACTTATACTGATAGTCAGTCATGCATCACGGATGCTTCACGGATTGCTTCACGGATCAGAGCGCTGCTCGAACGCACGCTAGTAGCGCTTTCGTTCTCCATGGCAACCAGGCGTGAGCCAATGAAAAGCCAGAACGTATGTGTCGGAGCTATGTGTCGGAGATGGGGGTTTGAGTTGGAGATGCAAGTACAACAAGTCCAACAAGTCCGACACGTCCCGACACGTCCCGACAAGTCCCGACAAGTCCCGACACGTCCCGACACGTCCCGACACGTCCCGACACGTCCCGACAAGTCCTGACAAGTCCTGACAAGTCCGGACAAGTCCTGACAAGTCCGGACAAGACCGAAAAGTCCGAACAAGACCGAAAAGTCCGACAAGTCCAACATCCAGGGGGGGGGGCGGCAAGGGGCAAAAGCCCCCCATTCCAAGCTCGACAGGGGTGGCAATATAAATTAGCCCCCCTCCCCCCCCAAAAAAAATCCGCTGAAACTGGCGATGAAAAATAGTTGTTGCGTGTGAAAAAAAAACTTCTTGCGAAATAAATAAATATGTTTTTGCCTCGTTCGTGTTTCCTCTATTTGGTAGCATTTTCGTAGCAGTAGGGATAGGGAAAGTGGCGCATCTGACCACTGGCGGATCCAGGGGCGCGGCAGGAGTAAAAGCCCCCCCCCCCCCCCAATCCCACGCTCGACAGGGGGCGGCAATATAAAATAGCCCCCTTCAAAATCCGATGAAACTGGCGATGAAAATGGGTTCCGACTGCGAAAAATAACCTTTTGCGAGAAAAAAAATCCTTATTTTTTTCCTGGTTCGTGTTTCCTCTATTTTGAAGCATTTTGGTAGCAGGAGGGAAAGTGCGACACTTTCCCTTCTGCTACCACAATCTCAATGTGTATATTTGGAAATGTCGAATACAAAATCCAGACCCATCATACTTAAGTAGCCATAAGTCAGCCAAAACTAAAGATATTGCTTTGAAATTTGGTGTGGGTATTGTCTATACTTCGTTCTCCAATACACATTCCGGTTTTTCAACATGTTTGGATTTTTTTCTTCTCCAATTTGTTTTTCTTCATAAAATCATATACAATATCAAATCAAATGAAAAGGCCGGAATACATATTGGAGAACCAAGTATGGACGATGCCCAAACCAAATGTCAAAGTAATATCTTGAGCGTAGAAGGGCGTCGTGACTGATCGGAGGGGCGCCAGCTTTGCATGGGCGCCTCGGAACCAAAGGACCAGGTCATGACCTGCATGACCTGATAGTTGATACTCGGTACGCCACTGTCCTTAAGTATGATGGGCCTCGACTTTATATTCGACATTTACGAATGTGCGTGGCGGGTCTAGCACTATTTTCGATCTGGAGCGATTCCTGCAACCAACGTAAGTTAAAAAACGTCGCGTTTTGGCGCCAAAGGTTATAGCGCTGAATAGCGTGCATGGAACGCATTTCGACAGTATTTGAGGAATTGTGACTGGGACTTGGGTATCGTTGTTTCCTTTTCCCTGTGAAGATGTAGCCAAATAAAATTCACACTTTGTGAATTTGTAGGTAAAGTTAATATTTTTCATTGTCAAGGTTATTCTAAATTACTATAGCTTGGGATGGC
The DNA here is from genome assembly GCA_036785665.1 of Chirona hameri. Classification (NCBI taxonomy): domain Eukaryota; kingdom Metazoa; phylum Arthropoda; class Thecostraca; order Balanomorpha; family Balanidae; genus Chirona; species Chirona hameri. Next base: position 18,538 of record JAXIVJ010006289.1, read on the forward strand.
TACCTTGGCCTCAGGTTATATCCAGACTCAAGTAATTTCAGGTACCAATTTTAAATCTGATGCCCATTTTGCGCCATGCTTAGGTACTTATCCCGGTGCATTGTATGGGTGCTATGAGTAGAGGTCTCACCATTTTTAGCATTTCCAACTAGTCAAGATCAGACTCAGCATGAACTCAGCTACAAAAAAAATGTTTGAAAGCGACAGAAGAGGTAAAATTGGGTTTGTCTGGTTTTTACCACTGGCGAATCCAGAGGAGTGGGGGCATTAGGGGTAAATGCCCCCCCCCCACACACACACAGGAGCATGGCGGGCATTCAATACAAGGATGTCCCCGCCCCGCGTGTTCCTGCATTGGCTGTAAGAAGTAATAATTAGGAAGACAAAAAATCCCCCCGGTCAATGGCTTTCTCTTTGAGAACCCGACACCACTACCCCCCCCGCCCCCCCCCCCCCCCCACACACGCAACGATATTTTGCGTTGACGACCCGACTCCACCCCCCCTGTCAACAACTTTTCGCTGCTGAAGCGGAACGAAATTTTGCCCCCCCCCCCATTCTCGTGTCCGCCAGTGGTCATGTGATCTCGACCTGACCTTAGGTCACCGATATACAACATCCCAGATATTGTAATTGTTGGCACGCATGACCCAATTTAAATCCGCGAGTTTCAAACCACTCCGTTAGCACTGTGGCTGCAGCATTGTGTAGCATGACCGTAAACTTCTTAGAGGTGGGGTCACGTGACCTGACCTGGTTGGTGACCTGACCTGAGATAACCCAAGGTCACACATTTCGCAATGTACCAAAACCCTAGACCTATTTACTCACCGATTAAGACCGATCACCGGTCCCGACATTCACCGGGTCTATGTAAGTACCATGGTTTTGTTCTCTTCTGTTTAGATATATAGGTATCTAAAACCCCACCATGATTTTACGGACACTATATATATATACATATCATCTTAACCTTAAGCGTTTCCTACGCTGGTTAAGCTAGGCCAACGAAAACCTTGTCTCGCGCGCTGCCAGACAATCGTGTGGCAATCAATCGACAATCGACAATGTTGTGAAATGTCGCTGCCAGACAATCCGTATGTTGTGAAATGTCGCTGCCAGACAATCCGTATGTTGTGAAATGTCGCTGCCAGACAATCCGTATGTTGTGAAATGGCGCTGCCAGACAATCCGTATGTTGTGAAATGGCGCTGCCAGACAATCCGTATGTTGTGAAATGTCGCTGCCAGACAATCCGTATGTTGTGAAATGTCGCTGCCAGACAATCCGTATGTTGTGAAATGTCGCTGCCAGACAATCCGTATGTTGTGAAATGTTGCTGCCAGACAATCCGTATGTTGTGAAATGGCGCTGCCAGACAATCCGTATGTTGTGAAATGTCGCTGCCAGACAATCCGTATGTTGTGAAATGTCGCTGCCAGACAATCCGTATGTTGTGAAATGTCGCTGCCAGACAATCCGTATGTTGTGAAATGTCGCTGCCAGACAATCCGTATGTTGTGAAATGTCGCTGCCAGACAATCCGTATGTTGTGAAATGTCGCTGGGACGTCTAATAACGTCTCGTTGAAACAATGAGTCACCTCCTCTGAGCGCAGATAGCTCACGGCTGAGCAATTTCTCCGGCCGGCGAGGTCTGCGAGTTATCGTCACGCCAAATGATGAGCCGCCACTGTCCGGCATATCAAAGCTGGCGATACTGTCCAGCTATTCATTTCCTCTGCAGCGCTGGGCAGGGAGCCCGAGTCCTCGGTCGATGAGCAGTTTAACAAAGACCAATATTGTCACATTCGTATGCCAGCAAGTACGAATGCATGTGACGTTATTACGTCAAATTGTGTTCGAATTTCCTGTAGTCTTGTTGTTTGCCTTGCAAGATCTTGGTGTTCGTAGTTTGCCGGTACCTACAAGGTGTCCCAGAATTACCCGAATATGGTTCTTTGACGTCTGAAACAAAGGAGAAGAAAATTATACTTTTTGTATTTATTTACCAACATAGCCACCTTTAGCACCAATGCAATGACCATTCGGTTTGGCATATCGGCAGCTAGATTCGCCAGCACGTCCGGGGAAATGCTAGCCCACGCCCGCTTCGGCTGTGGGACAAGTCCACTGATGCTGGTGGCAGTTTTCTCTTGATCAATCTTCTGTTGCATGATGCTACAGAGAGTTTCAATTGGATTCAAGTCTGGACTATTTCCAGACTATATGCCTTTCTCCCAAAATCCATAAAAATTATGTCTGCACCACTGTTAAGTTGCTTGGGCCGTGTCAGGGGGCGCACTGTCCTGCACGAAGATGGCTCGATCCTGATCTTCCACCAACTTGCTCTCCAAAATCGACCCGTCTGTGGCCGTCCGGTTCAAGGCATCAAGTCCTTCGTTTGCCAGAATTTTCTCGCGGTAGTATTCTCCATTTATGTTTTTTTTAGGGAACCACGTGCAGCTCAGAAAGAGCACAATGGCTCATCATTGCCCACACTTGCACCTTTTGTGGGTGCTGGACCGTTTCAACCACGAGAACGTCGGCACCGTCTGACGCCCACATACGGTCGTTTTGCCGATTAGGGGGGAGGGGGAGAGTAAACAAGTTCAAATGGGGACTCATCGGACCTCATTACGTTTTTTTACGTCGTTTTGCCGATTAGGGGGAGGAGGGTGTACAAGTTCAAATGGGAACTTATCGGACCACATTACGAGATTCCAGTCGTTTTCGGTCCAATTGTTGTGGTATTTTCTTGGGGCGGTGCGTGCGCTGCTTCTCGGTCAATTTCGGCATTTTTGCAGCTTGAAGCCTGCAATCCTAAGTTTTGGCGGAGATAGCGATGCACATATGACTTGGATGTGCGGTAGCCAGCCCTGGTTAGGCGGTGGGCCAGCTTGTGCGTGGATTGGTGGCGCTTGTTAGCCGCCATCGCGATCAATCTCTTGGCGACCGGGTGCAGGCTTGGTTTTCGGCCGCGACCGGGCTTGCTGACCAAGTCGTCTCCCGCCTTTGCACGCCTCAACCACTGGTAAAGTTGGGTGCGAATGATATCCAATTGCTTGCACACACTGTTTTGAGGCTATCCAGCAAAAAACATGCCAATAGCACTTTTGCGGAACCCAGGGCTGTACTCATTGCCCATAGTTGCCGGTTTAGCGCTTAGGCGCACAACGAAAAACAACCACCCGCCGCTGACCTCACCTAGCACCTGACCCGGGTCACGACCGGACCTCGGGAGGGTGTGGTGTTCAAGGTCGACTGCTGAGGGGTATTTCATAAAAGTTTGACAACCGTAGCTTCGGCGGGTACAGTGCAGTAGCGATATTCGCTTCAAAATAGATGTTCGGGTAATTCTGGGACACCCTGTACGTAATACCGTTGACAGTTTTGAGGACATTTTGTGACGCTGATTACGAATTTGGAACCCATTAAGCATTATGATATGCTCATTCACGATTCTAGCTTGAAAACAATCAATTTATAAGCATTTACAATTTTGATGACTTTCTGGTCATTGACATGACTCAGAGGTCACCCAAGACCTTACAATCGGATATCAACGGCTTCCTCTCGTCACCAGCATCACGCTCGTCTTTGAATAGAAGCTTTAGCTCAATTAGGGGCGAAACGCTAAGGGGGGGGGGGTCGTACCCCCCCCCCCCCCCTACCCGAACACGTAGTGATTTTGCCCTACCCGGGCGAGGGTAAAATGAGGATATTTTTAGTAAAGGTATTCCATGTGGCCTGGTTTAATATCTCCAAAGATAAATATAAGCCTGGTGCTGTGGTATGATCAATGCAATCGAGACATGTTCTGCACAACAATGTTGCGGAGGGAAGCTCACTTTGTGGAAGCAATTACAAAAAAGTCACATCACGGAATTTTTCAGTCGGCGGCATTTGCAAGGGTTTCCTCTTAGATATCCTATTGAAGCCTTTTGCGCCATCGATCTGAATCCGACGACATGCCCTAGGTTATATTTCGCCCACCGTAGTACACACCTCACATACTCTGGGTTCTATTTCGCTCACCGTAGTACATACCCTGGGTTCTATTTCGCCCACCGTGGTACACACCCGGGGTTCTATTTCGCCCACCGTAGTACATACCTCACATACCCTGGGTTCTATTTCGCCCACCGTAGTACACACCCTGGGTTCTATTTCGCCCACTGTAGTACACACCTCACATACCCTGGGTTCTATTTCGCCCACCGTAGTACATACCCTGGGTTCTATTTCGCCCACCGTAGTACACACCTCACATACCCTGGGTTATATTTCGCTCACCGTAGTACATACCCTGGGTTCTATTTCGCCCACCGTGGTACACACCTCACATACCCTGGATTATATTTCGCCCACCGTAGTACAGGTCACTGCAAAAGTAATGGTAGGTACTACTGTAGATGGGTAAAACCTAGCAGCGTTTCATAACAACAATAGATATCCCTGAAAAAATAAGCGGTACATCTCCGTCCTGCACATAGGCAGCTCACTGTCATTTTCACTATTCTACGCCTTCAAATAAAATCACAACATTCGAAAAACCCGATTCTCTCCCAAGTGAGTCTCCCTCTCCAAATGATATCCCATCACTTGAGTGCACTGAGGCATCTCCACCCTGAGACCGCTTCTGATCGGAGAGTTGTAAGCCCACGCCAGCACAGCATCGGGCGTAGTAGCTCGCATTTAGCGGGTCTTCTAGTAGAGGCTATTCCATCGTAGTAGAGATGATAGTAAAGACCCCGTGTCAACCAATAGCTGCCCGCCTCACAAACGGGCAGTGGAAGGGTCAGAGGTCACCGATAAACGAAGCGCTGAACAGCGGGAGGGTCGGCTTGACTGTGGTTCTGGGATCAGAACAACGATGGAGATGCAAATTGCGGGTAGAGGTGCATATTTCTGGGGATCCTCTCACATGAGGTGCAATATTACGTATTTAACAGACAACAGTAAACAAACAGATATTCTTCGTTTCTGTCACAGCGAAAATTTGCCATAGATGTATTTGTTTATTGAAATACCTATCCATATATTATAAAATTTGCCAATAAATGTATATATATATAGATAGATATAAAGATATATATATATAGATAGGTAGATATATATATAGATAGATATATATATATATATATATATAGATATATAGATAGATAGATAGATAGATAGATAGATAGATAGATAGATAGATAGATAGATAGATAGATAGATAGATAGATAGATAGATAGATAGATAGATAGATAGATAGATAGATAGATAGATAGATAGATATATAGATAGATAGATAGATAGATAGATAATACATATATATATATATATATATATATATATATATATATATATATATATATATATATATATATATATATATATATATATATATATATATATATATATATATATATATATATATATATATATATATATATATATATATATATATATATATATATATATATATATATATATATATATATATATATATATATATATTAGTTTGCCCTCGGGGTATGGTCCAGTTTGAAGATGCCATTTTTGGGTACCGGCACTGATGCCCAGCTTGGCGGGGACCATTCTTGGAACAAGTATAGTCTATGGAGGAGCTGAGTTGGCACTTCTTAGGTTCTGAGTGCTTTATTTCACAAGCTTCTAACCTATATTGTCTTTTGGCAGCCGCACGGAGGGCACCAGGGCGCGCATTACCAAAATCTAGCGACGCAAAGCTTAGTCCGATCCAGCGCTCTGATTGGCTGGAGGAGGGCGCGCATTACCAGCGACGTTCGTTTTGCGCTTTTGCGATATATCGTTTTGTCATGTAGGTTTCGCACTTTTGCTCTTTCTAACTTTTGCACTTTATCGTTTCCTCATTTGTGATGCACAATCAGGTTATCTTCCATCAAACCCGCACCACATTGTAATTTTGACATTTTCTCAACCTTCCTCAACTATACTGCTTATTTCCCACGCTGTTACCTGTCGCAACGATGGCCTAGTGGTTAAAGCTGGTCAAGATCGTTTAGTCATCCGAAGATTACGGGTTCGAAGCCTCGTCAGACGTATTTTTCGCCGTATCACATTTGCTTTAATACAAAATAAAAGGCGAGGCGAAGCTCAAACATGGATGTAATCTCCCAGAAAAACTTTCATACAAAACGTCAACAATCGATATTCCGCTGCGCACAAAGTTTAATTGAATATATATCAATATATGATCAATCTGTTGTGTGTACGGCAGAGCTCGGCAAGATTCCAACAATCATACGAATATGTGGGTATGCATCGTAAGCGACTCCACTGAGGATTTGCACGCTGGCTACACAGCTATATTTAACCGGGCTTCAATTTGTTCCTTCACAAACAACCTTTTGCCTCTTCACAGCTCATTGAATGGATATTAAGAAAACGCAGTTCACTTTTAAACTCGCCAGCTTCCTCTCACTTGTGACTTTAACTTAACATTCATGAAATAAAGTTAAAACCGCTTGAAACACAGACATTAATCACTTAAAAGGTGTCATGATGAGCACACCGAACTACAAAAGTGCACAAACTTTCAACTGACCAAACATTTGTTTTCATCCTTTCTCATTTTTTCGTTTCTGCGTGTCGATTCTGTGTGTTCTTATAGTTACACTTTTGCGACTTTGCGTTTCGATTTTGGGATTTACCGTACCGATATGGGACTTTCTCATTTCGTTTAGTGGAGCCTGCACACTTTTTTTTATTTACACGAAGATAACATTTTTATGGACGTGAGAAAACTCAAAGTCGACATGATTCAACGCAAAAGTAAAGCAAAGAAGTGAAATTGCAAAAGCGCGCAGTGGAGCCCGGCAGTAACTGTTCATCTACGATAGGGGTAGTGCCCTGCCGGTCCGACCCAGCTCACCTGAACTCGCGATTTATCGGCTCTCTACGAGCGGCATGCCCAGAAGGCATTGACCCAGCTGATCCGGCCCGCATGGTTCAAACCACGTGACCATTGTCTAACGCTAGCCTTTACGCAGGAGCCCCATTCATTCAGCCGACCTCCATTAATCCCAGTCGCGCAGCTGCTTCGAGAGCGCTGATTGGTCGCTTGCGGTCATGGCTGGCTGGTGCATCATAGGCGTATGTAGGAATTCAGTTACGAACTTAGACGATAGATGGCTCTGAAGATTGTTTTCAAATTACAGAAAAATGGACGATTGGAAAATAAAAACGTGCGATTCATATTTAGGTACACAACGCCAGGGACCAGCACATACAATTGCAAACGATTCCGCCAAACGGTTTAGGAGATATAGGCGATTTGCTGACTAGCCACTAGTACCTGCCATTACTTTTGCAGTGATCTGTACATACCCTGGGTTCTATTTCGCCCACCGTAGTACATATCCTGGGTTCTATTTCGCCCACCGTAGTACATACCCTGGGTTCTATTTCGCCCACCGTAGTGCATACCCTAGGCTCTCTTTCGCGCACCGTAGTACACACCTCACATACTCTGGGTTCTATTTCGCCCACCGTAGTACATACTCTGGGTTCTATTTAGCCCACCGTAGTACATACCCTGGGTTCTATTTCGCCCACCGTAGTACACACCCTGGGTTCTATTTCGCCCACCGTAGTACATACTCTGGGTTCTATTTCGCCCACCGTAGTACATACTCTGGTTCTATTTCGCCCACCGTAGTACATACTCTGGGTTCTATTTCGCCCACCGTAGTACACACCCTGGGTTCTATTTCGCCCATCGCAGTACACACCCTGGGTTCTATTTCGCCCACCGTAGTACACCCTGGGTACTATTTCGCCCACCGTAGTACATACTCTGGTTCTATTTCGCCCACCGTAGTACATACTCTGGGTTCTATTTCGCCCACCGTAGTACACACCTCACATACCCTGGGTTCTATTTCGCCCATCGTAGTACACACCCTGGGTTCTATTTCGCCCACCGTAGTACATACCCTGGGTTCTATTTCGCCCACCGTGGTACATACCTCACATACCCTGGGTTCTATTTCGCCCACCGTAGTACATACTCTGGGTTCTATTTCGCCCACCGTAGTACACACCCTGGGTTCTATTTCGCCCACCGTAGTATATACCTCACATACCCTGGGTTATATTTCGCCCACCGTGGTAGACACCCTGGGTTCTATTTCGCCCACCGTAGTACATATCCTGGGTTCTATTTCGCCCACCGTGGTAGACACCCTGGGTTCTATTTTGCCCACCGTAGTACACACCTCACATACCCTGGGTTATATTTCGCCCACCGTGGTAGACACCCTGGATTCTATTTCGCCCACCGTAGTACACACCTCACATACCCTGGGTTCTATTTCGCCCACCGTGGTAGACACCCTGGGTTCTATTTCGCCCACCGTAGTACATATCCTGGGTTCTATTTCTTCCACCGTAGCACATACCCTGGGTTCTATTTCGCCCACCGTAGTACATACTCTGGGTTGTTCTATTTCGCCCACCGTAGTACATACCCTGGGTTCTATTTCACCCACCGTAGTACATACTCTGGGTTCTATTTCGCTCACCGTGGTAGACACACTAGGTTCTATTTCGCCCTCCGTAGTACACACCCTGGGTTCTATTCCGCCCACCGTAGTACACACCTCACATACCCTGGGTTCTATTTCGCCCACCGTAGTACATACCCTGGGTTCTATTTCGCCCACCGTGGTACACACCTCACATACCCTGGGTTCTATTTCGCCCACCGTAGTACATACCCTGGGTTCTATTTCGCCCACCGTAGTACACACCCTGGGTTCTATTCCGCCCACCGTGGTACACACCTCACATACCCTGGGTTCTATTTCGCCCACCGTAGTACATACCCTGGGTTCTATTTCGCCCACCGTAGTACATACTCTGGGTTCTACTTCGCCCACCATGGTACACACCTCACATACTCTGGGTTCTATTTCGCCCACCGTAGTACACACCTCACATACTCTGGGTTCTATTTTGCTCACCGTGGTACACACCTCACATACTCTGGGTTCTATTTCGCCCACCGTAGTACACACCTCACATACTCTGGGTTCTATTTCGCCCACCGTAGTACACACCTCACATACTCTGGGTTCTATTTCGCCACCGTGGTACACACCTCACATACCCTGGGTTCTATTTCGTCCACCGTAATACACACCTCACATACCCTGGGTTCTATTTCTTCCACCGTAGTACATACCCTGGGTTCTATTTCGCCCACCGTAGTACATACTCTGGGTTGTTCTATTTCGCCCACCGTAGTACATACCCTGGGTTCTATTTCTTCCACCGTAGTACATACCCTGGGTTCTATTTCGCCCACCGTAGTACATACTCTGGGTTCTATTTCGCTCACCGTGGTAAACACACTGGGTTCTATTTCGCCCACCGTAGTACACACCTCACATACTCTGGGTTCTATTTCTTCCACCGTAGTACATACCCTGGGTTCTATTTCGCCCACCGTAGTACATACTCTGGGTTCTATTTCGCTCACCGTGGTAGACACACTGGGTTCTATTTCGCCCACCGTAGTACACACCTCACATACTCTGGGTTCTATTTTGCTCACCGTGGTACACACCTCACTTACTCTGGGTTCTATTTTGCTCACCGTGGTACACACCTCACATACTCTGGGTTCTATTTCGCTCACCGTAGTACATACTCTGGGTTCTATTTCGCCCACCGTAGTACATACCCTGGGTTCTATTTCGCCCACCGTAGTTCACACCTCACATACCCTGGGTTCTATTTCGCCCACCGTAGTACATACTCTGGGTTCTATTTCGCCCACCGTGGTACACACCTCACATACTCTGGGTTCTATTTCGCCCACCGTAGTACACACCTCACATACTCTGGGTTCTATTTCGCCCACCGTAGTACACACCTCACATACTCTGGGTTCTATTCCGCCCACCGTGGTACACACCTCACATACTCTGGGTTCTATTTCGCCCACCGTAGTACACACCTCACATACTCTGGGTTCTATTTCGCCCACCGTGGTACACACCTCACATACTCTGGGATCTATTCCGCCCACCGTGGTACACACCGCACATACTCTGGGTTCTATTTCGCCCACCGTAGTACATACCTCACATACTCTGGGTTCTATTCCGCCTACCGTGGTACACACCTCACATACTCTGGGTTCTATTTCACCCACCGTAGTACACACCTCACATACCCTGGGTTCTATTTCGCCCACCGTAGTACATACTCTGGGTTCTATTTCGCCCACCGTGGTACACACCCTGGGATCCATTTCGCCCACCGTAGTACACACCTCACATACTCTGGGTTCTATTTTGCTCACCGTGGTACACACCTCACAAACTCTGGGTTCTATTTCGCCCACCGTAGTACACACCTCACATACTCTGGGTTCTATTCCGCCTACCGTGGTACACACCTCACATACTCTGGGATCTATTTCGCCCACCGTAGTACACACCTAACATACCCTGGGTTCTATTTCGCCCACCGTAGTACATACCCTGGGTTCTATTTCGCCCACCGTAGTACACACCTCACATACTCTGGGTTATATTTCGCCCACCGTAGTACACACCTCACATACTCTGGGTTCTATTTCGCCCACCGTGGTACACACCTAACATACTCTGAGTTCTATTCCGCCCACCGTGGTACACACCTCACATACTCTGGGTTCTATTTCGCCCACCGTAGTACATACCTCACATACTCTGGGTTCTATTTCGCCCACCGTAGTACACACCTCACATACTCTGGGTTCTATTTTGCCCACCGTAGTACACACCTCACATACTCTGGGTTCTATTTCGCTCACCGTGGTACACACCTCACATACTCTGGGTTATATTTCGCCCACCGTAGTACATATCCTGGGTTTTATTTCGCCCACCGTAGTATACACCCTGGGTTCTATTTCGCCCACCGTAGTACACACCTCACATACTCTGGGTTCTATTTCGCCCACCGTGGTACACACCTCACATACTCTGGGTTCTATTCCGCCCACCGTGGTACACACCTCACATACTCGGGGATCTATTTCGCCCACCGTAGTACACACCTAACATACCCTGGGTTCTATTTCGACCACCGTAGTACATACCCTGGGTTCTATTCCGCCCACCGTGTAACACACCTCACATACTCTGGGTTCTATTTCGCCCACCGTAGTACACACCTCACATACTCTGGGTTCTATTTCGCCCACCGTAGTACACAAATCACATACTCTGGGTTCTATTTTGCCCACCGTAGTACACACCTCACATACTCTGGGTTCTATTTCGCTCACCGTGGTACACACCTCACATACTCTGGGTTCTATTTCGCCCACCGTAGTACACACCTCACATACTCTGGGTTCTATTTCGCCCACCGTAGTACACACCTCACATACTCTGGATTCTATTTTGCCCACCGTAGCACACACCTCACATACTCTGGGTTCTATTTCGCTCACCGTGGTACACACCTCACATACTCTGGGTTCTATTTCGCCCACCGTAGTGCATATCCTGGGTTCTATTTCGCCCGCCGTAGTATACACCCTGGGTTCTATTTCGCCCACCGTAGTACACACCTCACATACTGTGGGTTCTATTTCGCCCACCGTGGTACACACCTCACATACTCTGGGTTCTATTCCGCCCACCGTGGTACACACCTCACATACTCTGGGTTCTATTTCGCCCACCGTGGTACACGCCTAACATACTCTGGGTTCTATTTCGCCCACCGTAGTACACACCTCACATACTCTGGGTTCTATTTCGCCCACCGTGGTACACACCTAACATACTCTGGGTTCTATTCCGCCCACCGTGGTACACACCTCACATACTCTGGGTTCTATTTCTCCCACCGTAGTACACACCTCACATACTCTGGGTTCTATTCCGCCCACCGTGGTACACACCTCACATACTCTGGGTTCTATTTCGCCCACCGTAGTACACACCTCACATACTCTGGGTTCTATTCCGCCCACCGTGGTACACACCTCACATACTCTGGGTTCTTTTTCGCCCACCGTAGTACATACCCTGGGTTTCTATTTCGCGCACCGTAGTACACACCTCACATACCCTGGGTTCTATCTCGCCCACCGTAGTACATACTCTGGGTTCTATTTTGCCCACCGTAGTGCATACTCTGGGTTCTATTTCGCCCACCGTAGTACATACCCTGGGTTCTATTTCGCCCACCGTAGTACATACCCTGGGTTCTATTTCGCCCACCGTAGTACATACCCTGGGTTCTATTTCGCCCACCGTAGTACCTACTCTGGGTTCTATTTCGCCCACCGTAGTACATACCCTGGGTTCTATTTCGCCCACCGTAGTATACACCCTGGGTTCTATTTCGCACACCGTAGTACAAACCTCACATACCCTGGGTTATATTTTGCTCACCGTGGTACACACCTCACATACTCTGGGTTCTATTTTGCCCACCGTAGTACATACCCTGGGTTCTATTTCGCCCACCGTAGTATACACCCTGGGTTCTTTTTCGCTCACCGTAGTACACACCTCACATACCCTGGGTTCTATTTCGCCCACCGTAGTACATACCCTGGGTTCTATTTCGCCCACCGTAGTACATACCCTGGGTTCTATTTCGCTCACCGTAGTACATGCTCTGGGTTCTATTTCGCCCACCGTGGTAGACACCCTGGGTTCTATTTCGCGCACCGTAGTACACACCTCACATACCCTGGGTTCTATTTCGCCCACCGTAGTACATACCCTGGGTTCTATTTCGCCCACCGTAGTACATACTCTGGGTTCTATTTCGCCCACCGTAGTACATACCCTGGGTTCTATTTCGCCCACCGTAGTACATACTCTGGGTTCTATTTCGCCCACCGTGGTAGACACCCTGGGTTCTATTTCGCGCACCGTAGTACACACCTCACATACCCTGGGTTGTATTTCGCCCTCCGTAGTACACACCTCACATACCCTGGGTTCTATTTCGCCCACCGTAGTACATACCCTGAGTTATATTTCGCCCACCGTAGTACACCTCACATACCCTGGGTTCTATTTTGCCCACCGTAGTACATACTCTGGGTTCTATTTCGCCCACCGTAGTACATACCCTAGGCTCTCTTTCGCGCACCGTAGTACACACCTCACATACCCTGGGTTCTATTTCGCCCACCGTAGTACATACCCTTGATTCTATTTCGCCCACCGTGGTACACACCTCACATACTCTGGGTTCTATTTCGCCCACCGTAGTACACACCTCACATACTCTGGGTTCTATTTCGCCCACCGTAGTACATACTCTGGGTTCTATTTCGCCCACCGTAGTACACACCTCACATACTCTGGGTTATATTTTGCTCACCGTGGTACACACCTCACATACCCTGGGTTCTATTTCGCTCACCGTAGTACATACTCTGGGTTCTATTTCGACCACCGTGGTACATATCCTGGGTTCTATTTCGCCCACCGTAGTACATACCCTGGGTTCTATTTCGCTCACCGTAGTACATACTCTGGGTTCTATTTCGCCCACCGTGGTAGACACCCTGGGTTCTATTTCGCCCACCGTAGTACATACTCTGGGTTCTATTTCGCCCACCGTGGTACACACCTCACATACTCTGGGTTCTATTTCGCCCACCGTAGTACACACCTCACATACTCTGGGTTCTATTTTGCTCACCGTGGTACACACCTCACATACTCTGGGTTATATTTTGCTCACCGTGGTACACACCTCACATACTCTGGGTTCTATTTCGCCACCGTGGTACACACCTCACATACCCTGGGTTCTATTTCGTCCACCGTAATACACACCTCACATACCCTGGGTTCTATTTCTTCCACCGTAGTACATACCCTGGGTTCTATTTCGCCCACCGTAGTACATACTCTGGGTTGTTCTATTTCGCCCACCGTAGTACATACCCTGGGTTCTATTTCTTCCACCGTAGTACATACCCTGGGTTCTATTTCGCCCACCGTAGTACATACTCTGGGTTCTATTTCGCTCACCGTGGTAGACACACTGGGTTCTATTTCGCCCACCGTAGTACACACCTCACATACTCTGGGTTCTATTTCTTCCACCGTAGTACATACCCTGGGTTCTATTTCGCCCACCGTAGTACATACTCTGGGTTCTATTTCGCTCACCGTGGTAGACACACTGGGTTCTATTTCGCCCACCGTAGTACACACCTCACATACTCTAGGTTCTATTTTACTCACCGTGGTACACACCTCACTTACTCTGGGTTCTATTTTGCTCACCGTGGTACACACCTCACATACTCTGGGTTCTATTTCGCTCACCGTAGTACATACTCTGGGTTCTATTTCGCCCACCGTAGTACATACCCTGGGTTCTATTTCGCCCACCGTAGTACATACTCTGGGTTCTATTTCGCCCACCGTGGTACACACCTCACATACTCTGGGTTCTATTTCGCCCACCGTAGTACACACCTCACATACTCTGGGTTCTATTTCGCCCACCGTGGTACACACCTCACATACTCTGGGTTCTATTCCGCCCACCGTGGTACACACCTCACATACTCTGGGTTCTATTTCGCCCACCGTAGTACACACCTCACATACTCTGGGTTCTATTCCGCCTACCGTGGTACACACCTCACATACTCTGGGTTCTATTTCACCCACCGTAGTACACACCTCACATACCCTGGGTTCTATTTCGCCCACCGTAGTACATACTCTGGGTTTTATTTCGCCCACCGTGGTACACACCCTGGGATCTATTTCGCCCACCGTAGTACACACCTCACATACTCTGGGTTCTATTTTGCTCACCGTGGTACAAACCTCACATACTCTGGGTTATATTTCGCCCACCGTAGTACACACCTCACATACTCTGGGTTCTATTCCGCCTACCGTGGTACACACCTCACATACTCTGGGATCTATTTCGCCCACCGTAGTACACACCTAACATACCCTGGGTTCTATTTCGCCCACCGTAGTACATACCCTGGGGTCTATTTCGCCCACCGTAGTACACACCTCACATACTCTGGGTTATATTTCGCCCACCGTAGTACACACCTCACATACTCTGGGTTCTATTTCGCCCACCGTGGTACACACCTAACATACTCTTGAGTTCTATTCCGCCCACCGTGGTACACACCTCACATACTCTGGGTTCTATTTCGCCCACCGTAGTACATACCTCACATACTCTGGGTTCTATTTCGCCCACCGTAGTACACACCTCACATACTCTGGGTTCTATTTTGCCCACCGTAGTACACACCTCACATACTCTGGGTTCTATTTCGCTCACCGTGGTACACACCTCACATACTCTGGGTTCTATTTCGCCCACCGTAGTACATATCCTGGGTTCTATTTCGCCCACCGTAGTATACACCCTGGGTTCTATTTCGCCCACCGTAGTACACACCTCACATACTTTGGGTTCTATTTCGCCCACCGTGGTACACACCTCACATACTCTGGGTTCTATTCCGCCCACCGTGGTACACACCTCACATACTCGGGGATCTATTTCGCCCACCCTAGTACACACCTAACATACCCTGGGTTCTATTTCGACCACCGTAGTATATACCCTGGATTCTATTCCGCCCACCGTGGTACACACCTCACATACTCTGGGTTCTATTTCGCCCACCGTAGTACACACCTCACATACTCTGGGTTCTATTTCGCCCACCGTAGTACACACCTCACATACTCTGAGTTCTATTTTGCCCACCGTAGTACACACCTCACATACTCTGGGTTCTATTTCGCCCACCGTAGTACACACCTCACATACTCTGGATTATATTTTGCCCACCGTAGTACACACCTCACATACTTTGGGTTCTATTTCGCTCACCGTGGTACACACCTCACATACTCTGGGTTCTATTTCGCCCACCGTAGTACATATCCTGGGTTCTATTTCGCCCGCCGTAGTATACACCCTGGGTTCTATTTCGCCCACCGTAGTACACACCTCACATACTGTGGGTTCTATTTCGCCCACCGTGGTACACACCTCACATACTCTGGGTTCTATTCCGCCCACCGTGGTACACACCTCACATACTCTGGGTTCTATTTCGCCCACCGTGGTACACGCCTAACATACTCTGGGTTCTATTTCGCCCACCGTAGTACACACCTCACATACTCTGGGTTCTATTTCGCCCACCGTGGTACACACCTAACATACTCTGGGTTCTATTCCGCCCACCGTGGTACACACCTCACATACTCTGGGTTCTATTTCTCCCACCGTAGTACACACCTCACAAACTCTGGGTTCTATTCCGCCCACCGTGGTACACACCTCACATACTCTGGGTTCTATTTCGCCCACCGTAGTACACACCTCACATACTCTGGGTTCTATTCCGCCCACCGTGGTACACACCTCACATTCTCTGGGTTCTTTTTCGCCCACCGTAGTACATACCCTGGGTTCTATTTCGCGCACCGTAGTACACACCTCACATACCCTGGGTTCTATTTCGCCCACCGTAGTACATACTCTGGGTTCTATTTCGCCCACCGTGGTACACACCCTGGGATCTATTTCGCCCACCGTACTAACATACTCTGGGTTCAATTAAACACCTAACATACTCTGGGTTCAATTTTGCTCACCGTGGTGCACACCTCACATACTCTGGGTTCTATTTCGCCCACCGTAGTACACACCTCAGATACTCTGGGTTCTATTTCGCCCACCGTAGTGCACACCTCACATACTCTGGGTTCTATTTTGCTCACCGTGGTACACACCTCACATACTCTGGGTTCTATTTTGCTCACCGTGGTACACACCTCACATACTCTGGGTTCTATTTCGCCCACCGTAGTACATACCCTGGGTTCTATTTCGCCCACCGTAGTACACACCTCACATACCCTGGGTTCTATTTTGCTCACCGTGGTACACACCTCACATACTCTGGGTTCTATTTTGTCCACCGTAGTACATACCCTGGGTTCTATTTCGCCCACCGTAGTATACACCCTGGGTTCTATTTCGCTCACCGTAGTACACACCTCACATACCCTGGGTTCTATTTCGCCCACCGTCGTACATACCCTGGGTTCTATTTCGCCCACCGTAGTACACACCTCACATACCCTGGGTTATATTTTGCCCACCGTAGTACATACCCTGGGTTCTATTTCGCCCACCGTAGTACATACCCTGGGTTCTATTAAGCCCACCGTAGTACATACCCTGGGTTCTATTTCGCCCACCGTAGTACCTACTCTGGGTTCTATTTCGCCCACCGTAGTACATACCCTGGGTTCTATTCCGCCCACCGTAGTATACACCCTGGGTTCTATTTCGCACACCGTAGTACACACCTCACATACCCTGGGTTATATTTTGCTCACCGTGGTACACACCTCACATACTCTGGGTTCTATTTTGCCCTCCGTAGTACATACCCTGGGTTCTATTTCGCCCACCGTAGTATACACCCTGGGTTCTATTTCGCTCACCGTAGTACACACCTCACATACCCTGGGTTCTATTTCGCCCACCGTAGTACATACCCTGGGTTCTATTTCGCCCACCGTAGTACATACCCTGGGTTCTATTTCGCACACCGTAGTACATGCTCTGGGTTCTATTTCGCCCACCGTGGTAGACACCCTGGGTTCTATTTCGCGCACCGTAGTACACACCTCACATACCCTGGGTTCTATTTCGCCCACCGTAGTACATACCCTGGGTTCTATTTCGCCCACCGTAGTACATACTCTGGGTTCTATTTCGCCCACCGTAGTACATACCCTGGGTTCTATTTCGCCCACCGTAGTACATACTCTGGGTTCTATTTCGCCCACCGTGGTAGACACCCTGGGTTCTATTTCGCGCACCGTAGTACACACCTCACATACCCTGGGTTGTATTTCGCCCTCCGTAGTACACACCTCACATACCCTGGGTTCTATTTCGGCCACCGTAGTACATACCCTGAGTTATATTTCGCCCACCGTAGTACACACCTCACATACCCTGGGTTCTATTTTGCCCACCGTAGTACATACTCTGGGTTCTATTTCGCCCACCGTAGTACATACCCTAGGCTCTTTCGCGCACCGTAGTACACACCTCACATACCCTGGGTTCTATTTCGCCCACCGTAGTACATACCCTTGATTCTATTTCGCCCACCGTGATACACACCTCACATACTCTGGGTTCTATTTCGCCCACCGTAGTACATATTCTGGGTTCTATTTCGCCCACCGTAGTACACACCTCACATACTCTGGGTTCTATTTTGCTCACCGTGGTACACACCTCACATACCCTGGGTTCTATTTCGCTCACCGTAGTACATACTCTGGGTTCTATTTCGACCACCGTGGTACATATCCTGGGTTCTATTTCGCCCACCGTAGTACATACCCTGGGTTCTATTTCACTCACCGTAGTACATACTCTGGGTTCTATTTCGCCCACCGTGGTAGACACCCTGGGTTCTATTTCGCCCACCGTAGTACATACTCTGGGTTCTATTTCGCCCACCGTGGTACACACCTCACATACTCTGGGTTCTATTTCGCCCACCGTAGTCACACCTCACATACTCTGGGTTCTATTTTGCTCACCGTGGTACACACCTCACATACTCTGGGTTCTATTTTGCTCACCGTGGTACACACCTCATATACGCTGGGTTCTATTTCGCCCACCGTGGTACACACCTCACATACCCTGGGTTCTATTTCGTCCACCGTAATACACACCTAAAATACCCTGGGTTCTATTTCTTCCACCGTAGTACATACCCTGGGTTCTATTTCGGCCGCCGTAGTACATACTCTGGGTTGTTCTATTTCGCCCACCGTAGTACATACCCTGGGTTCTATTTCTTCCACCGTAGTACATACCCTGGGTTCTATTTCGCCCACCGTAGTACATACCCTGGGTTCTATTTCGCCCACCGTAGTACATACTCTGGGTTCTATTTCGCCCACCGTAGTACATACCCTGGGTTCTATTTCGCCCACCGTAGTACATACTCTGGGTTCTATTTCGCCCACCGTGGTAGACACCCTGGGTTCTATTTCGCGCACCGTAGTACATATCCTGGGTTCTATTTCGCCCACCGTAGTACACACCTCACACACCCTGGGTTGTATTTCGCCCTCCGTAGTACACACCTCACATACCCTGGGTTCTATTTCGCCCACCGTAGTACATACTCTGGGTTATATTTCGCTCACCGTAGTACACACCTCACATACCCTGGGTTGTATTTCGCCCTCCGTAGTACACACCTCACATACCCTGGGTTCTATTTCGCCCACCGTAGTACATACTCTGGTTTCTATTTCGCCCACCGTAGTACACACCTCACATACCCTGGGTTGTATTTCGCCCTCCGTAGTACACACCTCACATACCCTGGGTTCTATTTCGCCCACCGTAGTACATACTCTGGGTTATATTTCGCTCACCGTAGTACACACCTCACATACCCTGGGTTCTATTTCGCCCACCGTAGTACACACCTCACATACTCTGGGTTCTATTTCGCCCACCGTAGTACATACCTCACATACCCTGGGTTCTATTTCGCCCACCGTAGTACATACCCTGGGTTATATTTCGCCCACCGTAGTACACACCTCACATACCCTGGGTTCTATTTCGCCCACCGTAGTACATACCCTGGGTTTTATTTCGCCCACTGTAGTACATACCCTGGGTTCTATTTCGCCCACCGTGGTACACACCTCACATACCCTGGGTTCTATTTCGCCCACCGTAGTACACACCTCACATACTCTGGGTTCTATTTTGCTCACCGTGGTACACACCTCACATACTCTGGGTTATATTTCGCCCACCGTAGTACACACCTCACATACCCTGGGTTCTATTTCGCCCACCGTAGTACATACTCTGGGTTCTATTTCGCCCACCGTAGTACACACCTCACATACTCTGGGTTCTATTTTGCTCACCGTGGTACACACCTCACATACCCTGGGTTCTATTTCGCCCACCGTAGTACACACCTCACATACCCTGGGTTCTATTTCGCCCACCGTAGTACATACTCTGGGTTCTATTTCGCCCACCGTAGTACACACCTCACATACTCTGGGTTCTATTTTTCTCACCGTGGTACACACCTCACATACCCTGGGTTCTATTTCGCCCACCGTAGTACATACTCTGGGTTCTATTTCGCCCACCGTAGTACACACCCTGGGATCTATTTCGCCCACCGTAGTACACACCTAACATATCCTGGGTTCTATTTCGCCCACCGTAGTACATACCCTGGGTTCTATTTCGCCCACCGTGGTACACACCTCACATACTCTGGGTCCTATTTCGCCCACCGTAGTACACACCTCACATACCCTGGGTTCTATTTCGCCCACCGTAGTACATACTCTGGGTTCTATTTCGCCCACCGTAGTACACACCTCACATACTCTGGGTTCTATTTTGCTCACCGTGGTACACACCTCACATACCCTGGGTTCTATTTCGCCCACCGTAGTACACACCTCACATACCCTGGGTTCTATTTCGCCCAACGTAGTACATACTCTGGGTTCTATTTCGCCCACCGTAGTACACACCTCACATACTCTGGGTTCTATTTTGCTCACCGTGGTACACACCTTACATACCCTGGGTTCTATTTCGCCCACCGTAGTACATACTCTGGGTTCTATTTCGCCCACCGTAGTACACACCCTGGGATCTATTTCGCCCACCGTAGTACACACCTAACATACCCTGGGTTCTATTTCGCCCACCGTAGTACATACCCTGGGTTCTATTTCGCCCACCGTAGTACATACTCTGGGTTCTATTTCGCCCACCGTAGTACATACCATGGGTTCTATTTCGCCCACCGTAGTACATACTCTGGGTTCTATTTCGCCCACCGTAGTACATACCATGGGTTCTATTTCGCTCACCGTAGTACACACCTAACATACCCTGGGTTCTATTTCGCCCACCGTAGTACACACCTCACATACTCTGGGTTCTATTTCGCCCACCGTAGTACATACCCTGGGTTCTATTTCGCCCACCGTAGTACACACCCTGGGTTCTATTTCGCCCACCGTAGTATACACCCTGGGTTCTATTTCGCCCACCGTAGTACACACCTCACATACCCTGAGTTATATTTCGCCCACCGTGGTACACACCTCACATACTCTGGGTTCTATTTCGCCCACCGTAGTACATACTCTGGGTTCTATTTCGCCCACCGTAGTACACACCTCACCTACTCTGGGTTCTATTTCGCCCACCGTAGTACACACCTCACATACTCTGGGTTCTATTTCGCCCACCGTAGTACATACCCTGGGTTCTATTTCGCCCACCGTAGTACACACCCTGGGTTCTATTTCGCCCACCGTAGTATACACCCTGGGTTCTATTTCGCCCACCGTAGTATACACCCTGGGTTCTATTTCGCCCACCGTAGTACACACCTCACATACTCTGGGTTCTATTTCGCCCACTGTAGTACATACCCTGGGTTCTATTTCGCCCACCGTGGTACATACCCTGGGTTCTATTTCGCCCACCGTAGTACACACCCTGGGTTCTATTTCGCCCACCGTAGTACACACCTCACATACCCTGGGTTCTATTTCGCCCACCGTAGTACATATCCTGGGTTCTATTTCGCCCACCGTAGTACACACCTCACATACCCTGGGTTCTATTTCGCCCACCGTGGTAGACACCCTGGGTTCTATTTCGCCCACCGTGGTAGACACCCTGGGTTCTATTTCGCCCACCGTAGTACATATCCTGGGTTCTATTTCGCCCACCGTGGTAGACACCCTGGGTTCTATTTCGCCCACCGTAGTACACACCTCACATACCCTGGGTTCTATTTCGCCCACCGTAGTACACACCCTGGGTTCTATTTCGCCCACCGTAGTACATATCCTGGGTTCTATTTCGCCCACCGTGGTAGACACCCTGGGTTCTATTTCGCCCACTGTAGTACATATCCTGGGTTCTATTTTGCCCACCGTAGTACACACCTCGCATACTCTGGGTTCTATTTCGCCCACCGTAGTACACACCTCACATACCCTGGGTTCTATTTCGCCCACCGTGGTACACACCCTGGGTTCTATTTCGCCCACCGTAGTACATATCCTAGGTTCTATTTCGCCCACCGTAGTACATACCCTGGGTTCTATTTCGCCCACCGTGGTAGACACCCTGGGTTCTATTTCGCCCACCGTAGTACATATCCTGGGTTCTATTTCGCCCACCGTGGTAGACACCCTGGGTTCTATTTCGCCCACCGTAGTACATATCCTGGGTTATATTTCGCCCACCGTGGTAGACACCCTGGGTTCTATTTCGCCCACCGTAGTACACACCTCACATACCCTGGGTTCTATTTCGCCCACCGTGGTAGACACCCTGGGTTCTATTTCGCCCACCGTAGTACATATCCTGGGTTCTATTTCGCCCACCGTGGTACACACCCTGGGTTCTATTTCGCCCACTGTAGTACATATCCTGGGTTCTATTTCGCCCACCGTAGTTATACACCCTGGGTTCTATTTCGCCCACCGTAGTACATATCCTGGGTTCTATTTCGCCCACCGTAGTACATACCCTGGGTTCTATTTCGCCCACCGTAGTACATATCCTGGGTTCTATTTCGCCCACATTGGTACACACCCTGGGTTCTATTTCGCCCACCGTAGTACATACTCTGGGTTCCCCGCTGAACCCCGCTTTAGCCAAGCTAAGTAGCTGTTGGATAGCTCTGTTGTTTTGTGTATTTTTTGAGGAACCACATTATATTTAGATATAAGGATTAGATATTTAGTTTTGTGGATCGTTTAGGTATTATTTTTAAGCATTCATAGTTAGCTGTTACCTCTTACTTGCTTTTTAAAGGACTTTTCATTCTAGCTTGTGTGCGCCAAAATTGTCTTAGTCTTATTTTTGTGTTATTAGTTGCAGGGTTGGATAAGTAGATATTTTAGAAAATTAGGGATAATTAAGGTGTATTTAGTATTCAGTTTATTTAAGGATTAGATATTTAGTCTAGTATTAGGTGCACTCATAGCTGATTTGTGTCACTAGCTTTACCTAGATCTAGTTAAGGTTTAGAAGAAGAAAAAAAAGAAGAAAAAAAAAGTTAAGTTAAGTTAGTAAAGTATTGAAAAGTGCATAGTACCTAAGTTATATACCTAAGTTACTAGTGTATTCAAATGAGCAGGACTAAGATGCAGGCGAAGGTAGCAGAGCTAGAGGCCCTCCAGGCTAGAGTAGCGGAGCTTGAGGCGCAGTTAAGTAAGTGTAGGTGTAGAGATGAGCCGCAGGAGGGTGTAGCTCCTGACCAAGGAACGTATGCGCAGATCGTGGTTAGGGGGTCAGAAAAGAAGCCTACAAGATCAGGGACCAGTGGTAGTTCTGATAGGGGCATAAGGGAGGAGGATAAGGCAAAGGTGGATAGTGCGGCTGGGGTTTGGAAGTGTGTTGGAGGGTCACGTTTCTGGAGACTCAACATTGTGGAAAGTAATGCTAGGGCCACAGACAGTAAGGATGAGGAGGGGTGCTGGGTAATGGAGGGTGGTAGCAGAATCTGGAGGAGGAAGAGGGAAGGGGATCAGGAGGGATGGACAAAGGTTCAGGGTAGAGTCAGGCAGTACAGCCCCAGGGAACATCAGCAGGTTACAATAGCAAATAGGTTCAGTGCGTTAGAGTCAGCAGCTGAAAGTGACAGGGAAGAGATTCAGCATTTAGTGGTTGGGGACTCAAGGGTAAGGCCCTTAAGGCGAACATTCTGTGGGAAGAGGGACAGATGTATAGTCAAACCGGGGGCAAGAGTAGTTGATATGGGCCCTGTCATTGAGGCAGAACTTGGTAGGAGTAGCCCGGAGACAGTTATGATACAGGTGGGGGTGAACAACATAGGACCTAGGCAGAGTGTGAGAATAGTAGCGGAGTACCGGAGCCTGCTGCAGAGGTTGAAGGAGTTCAGGAAACCAGTCATTGTGACTGGCATCCTCCCTCGCTGTGGAGCCAGTGAGGAGTGGTACTCGAGAGCTCTGTCTGTGAACAGCTCAGTTCAGAACTTATGTTCAGCTATGGGGCTTAGTTATGTAGACTTATGGGATCAGTTCTATGAGTGGCATAGGTACTATATGAAGGATGGGCTTCACTTATCGGATGAGGGGGCAAGGGCTTTGGGAGATGCCTACAGAAGTGTCATTCAGGGAAACTAGGTAGGAGGGGGGGTTCAGGGACGCTAGTACTAGGGCATCAGGAAGTAAGCATTGGTAGAAGTTCATGTCAGAATAGGACAGTAGATCATAATTCCCTCAGAATTAGTAGAGTCAGCTCAAAGTATAAGATCACATGTGTGTTGCTGAATGCCCAAAGTATTAGGTCTAAATTTGATGAGTTTGAGTGTTATGTTGCCCTTGAAAAGCCTGATTCATTTGTGTAACCGAGACATGGGTTAGTGAGGGGTATAATAAGGATAGGCTACAGGATTTCGAGTTACAAGGGTATAACATGTTCTCATACTGCAGAGAATCACGGCAGGGAGGCGGAGTGTTTGTATATGTAAATAGCTTGTACTGCACTACTAGAGTTGATGATTCTAGTAAAGTAAAAGAAGTAGAATCAATCTGGCTTGACATTAAAATTGGTACAGGAAACGGAGGAAGGTTGAGGATAGGTGCATTTTACAGACCAGGGAATCTTCCAAGGAACTCCCAAGCTGAAACAGACCAAGATATTTGTGAGGAAATACGTAGGAACTTTCGGGCTCAGTGTCTTATTATGGGAGATTTTAACTTAAGAGGATACAAAAGTATAGCAGAGGAAACAAATGAGTGTAGGTTGTATAGGCAAATCTTTGAAGAGGAGCTTTTCATGCATCAGTTTGTAACAGAGCCAACCAGACATTGCTCCATTCTAGACCTTGTGTTCTCAGACAACAGTGATCTAGTTAGTGACATAAGTATTTGTGCAGGTCTAGGAACCAGTGATCACAATATGGTTAAATTCAATATCTCATCAGAAATGAGGCCCAAAGATAACCTTATTATGGTTCCAAACTTCAGCCGGGCTGATTTTGATGGTATTAGAAATGACCTCGTACAGATAAAATGGAACGTTGAGTTGGCAGGTTTAGATGCATGTGAGGCCTGGAATGTTTTCAAAGCTAGATTAAGCCAAATTCAAAATCGGCATATACCCCTCAGGCACAAACGTAACAGAACCAAGGGCAATCCAGTTTGGCTTACCCCAGAAGTAAGGAGTGCTATACAAGCTAAAAGAAGTGCATTTGGCATTTTGAAGGGATCTTCACTAGATATAAATCAGAAGGCCTACCAGAATGCAAGAAATTCAGTTAAGAAAAAGGTCAGAGCAGCTAAAAGGGCAAAGGAACTTGATTTAGCTAGACATTGTAATGCAGATAGTAAGAAGTTCTTCAGTTTTTATAAGTTAAGTACAGTTTCCAAAAATATAGGTCCATTTAAGGTAGATGATGTGTTAGTTAGCAAGGACAGTGAAATGGTTGAAGTGCTTAATGATCAGTTTCAATCTGTCTTTACTATCGAGGACCAGAGTAGTATTGCAGCACTTCAGCCTGAGCTAGAGACAGAGGAGACTATAGGAGAGCTAGGTGGCATAAGTAGTGAACTTGTTCTAGAATATCTAAAGAAAGTAAGGCCTAACAAGGCAGAAGGACCTGATGAAATCCATGCTAGACTTTTAAGAGAATCTGAAAGGGAGTTGTCGGTTCCATTAGCCATAATATTTTATAAATCACTTGCAGATAGTAAAATTCCACTTGATTGGAAAAGAGCAAATGTTGTTCCTATTCATAAAAAGGGAGATAGAAGTAAAGAGGAAAACTATAGACCAGTTAGTCTGACCTCATTAGTCTGCAAGGTGCTTGAATCAATCATCAAAGACAAGATTGTTGAATTCTTGGAGCAAAATGAACTCATCAAGGATACACAGCATGGCTTTAGGAAGGGCCGTTCTTGTTTAACTAATCTTCTGGAGTTTTTGGATGTTGCAACAGATAGCTTTGATCAGGGTAAACAGCTAGATGTAGCTTTTCTTGATTTCAGTAAAGCATTTGACAAAGTCCCCCATACAAGACTGGGGTTGCAACTTAAAATTCATGGGATCAGGGGCAAGATTCTGGATTGGATAGAAACGTGGCTTTCAGGACGCCAGCAAAGGGTTATATTGAATGGGTGCCAATCACGATGGAAGGAGGTTCTCAGTGGGGTTCCACAGGGCTCAGTCCTGGGCCCATTGCTTTTTATAATATTTGTGAATGCAATTGAGAACAGTATAGACAGCAAAGTCTTGAAATTTGCAGACGATCTAAAAGTTGTCAGGATTATTAGAGGAAAACATGATCAGGATGTTTTTCAATCAGATCTGGACAAGCTAGTTGAGTGGTCTGAAGCATGGCAGATGAAATTCAATTTGAGTAAATGTAATATTATGCACGCTGGACGGGTTAGCAGTAAACATAGGTATGAAATGGGTGGGCAGAAAATGGAGCAGATTGAAAAGGAAAGAGATTTAGGTGTCGTGGTAAACAATAGACTATCAGCGTCAGACCAGGTTGTAGAAGCTAGGAAAAAGGCACTTAGAATGCTAGGGGCCATTAACAGAAATGTTTCCTACAAGAGTGAAAAGGTAATAACAAAACTGTATTGTGCATACGTTAGACCACATTTGGAGTATTGTGTACAAGCCTGGTCTCCAACATATGAGAAAGATTGCTGGTTGTTAGAAAGAGTTCAAAAAAGGGCAACAAAAATGGTTAATTGTCTTGGTAGTTTACCTTATGAAGATAGATTAAAGAAATTGGGTATGTTTTCACTTAGATATAGAAGGCTAAGAGGAGATCTAATTGAAGTCTTCAAATTTGTAAATAGTCAGCATTCTGGATATTTAAAGGGTATGTTTGAGTTCAATAGGGAAAATCGAGGTAGAGGTCATCAGCATAAACTCATTATGAAACAAAGTAGGACTAGGCTACGACAGTCATTTTTCAGTAGAAGGGTTGTAGGACATTGGAATATGCTACCAGGGGATGTCGCTGATGCAGTGACACTTGCTTCCTTCAAAATTAGATTAGATAAATACTTTACAGAGAAGGGATTAGTTCATAAATACTCGTGGGATTAGCCTTCTTTTATGCAGGTAGAGTAAGGTGATTTGAAGGGGCGAGATTGGTGGAGGGGGGAGGGTGGGGTGGGTGTGGGTGTGGGTGGGGTGGGGTGCAACCTCGGATGGGCCCAAGAGGCTCTTTGTTGCACTTTTCTTTTATGTCTTTATGTCTTCTATTTCGCCCACCGTAGTACACACCTCAGATACCCTGGGTTCTATTTCGCCCACCGTGGTACATACTCTGGGTTCTATTTCGCCCACCGTAGTACATACCCTGGGTTCTATTTCGCCCACCGTAGTACATGTCCTGGGTTCTATTTCGCCCACCGTGGTACACACCTCACATACCCTGGGTTCTATTTTGCCCACCGTAGTACATACTCTGGGTTCTATTTCGCCCACCGTAGTACATACTCTGGGTTCTATTTCGACCACCGTGGTACATACTCTGGGTTCTATTTCGACCACCGCACTGAAAATATTTTTCACTCTTCATTTACTCTACTTACATCTCATACTCTCACAGTACTCTTCAGTTACTCCTAACCTACCCATCACTCCAGCTGATGGAACCCCATCTACCCTCCATGTACCCTCCATGTACCCAGCATATACACTTACCGGCGGGTAAACGCAGAGTAAGCTTTGTTCCCTCGACTTACTCTGAAAATACACATACGTTACTCTTGGGATACCCTACTGTTACCCCATACCAACCTTGTTGTTACTCTTTACACGACCTTGATTTACCCGCCACATACTATGTAAACACGTCGGTTACTTTGTGAATACTCTTGAGCTACTCTGACGGCAAGCAGAAACGTGTTGAAGCGTGTCATGCAGATGCCATGCTGTGAGCCGCTGTGAACAGTGAATGGTGGACGGTGGTGCAGTGAGGTACTAGTGAACATTAGGAGATAATGTATTTGCTTCCTTCGGTTTCAAGAACGATATTGCGGCTTGCAAAGTGTTGTGGTGTGAACATTAGTGAACATCATATGTGAACATCAGTGTGAGCATCAGGCTAGTCTTCAGCGCTGGTCACGAAGGAGCCTGAATGGCGCGGCCGCGATTGTGCAAGGAAAGTCGAACTACGAAATTGTCGTGGAAAACATCCAGGTCGCTACCACTGTGCCTCTGGAGAGTGTCATCCTCCTCATCGTCATAGCAGCTTATGTACTCAACCTGATAGTGACTCGCCTGCTCCGAAACCTGCAATACTTTGTCGCAGCTTCTATCATCATGAGCATTCCCGCCGAATTCGGCCATTGAGGCTGTGAAAAAGAACTGCGGGCTGCTCTAGCCGAGGATATGTCAACTGTGGAGGGATCAAGGACTTCTTCGTGCAGCTAAGACGTGACGCATGTCCGTACCGTTATGTGATTGACTTTCTGCTTAGCCATTACGCTGTTCCCGGCTGTATCTCCATGCTGTGTCCCAGTTGGCCACCGACATTTTCGCCGTAGCTTCCACCGTATTTATATTCCGTCGTGCTTAAGTTGTGAAATGTGCATTGTTTGTGCATGCTTTTTTTTAAAATAAGCATGTGGCAAAATATGTAATTTGCCTGTAGATATGCTTTCATTGTTAATGCAAGTTTTTAAAAGCTGTATCTTGACAGTTGCACGAGAAGGAGAGAAAGGTATTCGGAGAGTAACCATAGAGTAAATGAAGAGTTTGGAAGGAGACGAACAGAGTATCCATAGAGTAAATTAAGAGTAACCAAAGAGTGTCCAAAGAGTGTCCAAAGAGTGTCCACAGAGTGACCAAAGAGTGACCAAAGAGTGACCAAAGAGTGACCAAAGAGTGTCCAAAGGGTAACCAAAGAGTAACCAAAGAGTGTCCAAAGAGTAATGTGTGAGTTAATGGAGAGTTTGCAAGGGTTTGCATGTTCGTTAAGAGTATTTGCAGAGTAATCTCTGGGTGCAACGAGTTTCTTTGAGGGTATCTGTAGAGTATTTAATGGGTGATGTATTCAGGGGTTGTCGTTTACCTAACAGTGTGATGTTAGGGTAATCATAGAGTAATTTAAGTGTTTTGGGGGTAGTAAATGGCGAGTAAGGAGTCCGAGATGAGTACTTTCAGTGTGACACTAGAGTAACACCATAGTCGTTTTGAGCACGACTCTCGATTTACTCTTGCATAGAGTAAAACAGGTTTTCAGTGCGTGGTGCAGTTTGGACGTCGTCGGCGACACATTCTGCTTCGACCGCTGCATGGTTAATATCGCCGTCTTCTTCAGAGTCTCTTCGACGTAGTGGGCGGCCATAACGGTTTGGTGAAGGGGACAATGTGCAGCTCTGAGAGCCTGTGGTGGCCCAACACCCCCATACCGCAATCTGTTGTGGCTGCTTCATGGTTTCGGTGGCGGGAACCCCATGGCTGCTGTGTGCGTAAACGAAGCCTTCCTGACGGCTCAGCTTTTGGCAAAGTTCGAATGGCGACCCTTCGGTGAACGAGACTTACTGCCATTACTGAATCGTCCAGTTATTGCGGTCTCGAATGAATGCTGGTCGTTGTCGCTTTGGGGCGTCGGTCAACTTCGGTTGGCCGTGCAGCTTGAGCGAATTGAGATGCAAGGATTATGCCAGTTAGTCCTCGACGTTCGTCTTGGATGCCGGGTGACCCATTGCAGTCAGTCTCTCGACCAGTTTCTTCAAAACTGGTGTGGCTTCAGGACAACTTTGGCCAACCCGACCTTGGCCACTCGGATCGGTACCGTCTTTCTCCCACGATCAGCGTGGTTTCTGAGGGATCCTTCACATGCTATCACGTGCCACAAGGACTTTAATGATTTTGACAGATACTTCGAGTTGTTTGGCAACGTCGGCCTGGGTAATTTCAACGTGAACCATCGAGACCGCGCGGTGTCGGCCAAGGTAATTTCAACGTGAACCATCGAGACCGCGCGGTGTCGACCAGGGTAATTTCAACGTGGACCATCGAGACCGGGTGGTGTCGGCCAGGCTAATTTCAACGTGGACCATCGAGACCGCGCGGTGGTGCTTCGACAAAGAGTGTTCCTTCATCATAGCTGACATTACCTCCGAGTGCGAAGGGTGCTTCTCAGAAAGTGACTCTTCGCGTCTTATCGGAGCCGAGGTCGGGTCACCGGGGTAGGTCACGTGACCAACTGACACCCTTGGATGCCCCCAGGCGGGTTATCGGTATAATTCCATTGACTCTGTGTGCGCCTGGAGGGAATGAAGGTGTAGAAACAAGGGACAAATAATTTCCAAACACCCTGCAGGGCTGCGGAGTCGACATCATTTTTAGCAACTCCGACTCCGGCCGGAAAAAATCGTCTCCGACTCCGACTCCGACTCCGGTCTATATCCGTTCTCCAACCGCATGCTAGAACACAATTATGCAATGCTATCTATTTTTTATGTTTGTTTTTATTCTAAGCAGTATGGAGAACAATAATACACCGCCCGAGCACGGGCGCAGCGTGCCGGCCGCACGTCCAGCCCAGTAGCGCTCGCCTGCAGGCGGCGGCACCCCCGAAACAGGCACCGAGCGGCGAGCGCAGCCAGCCGCCGCCGGCCCAGCTCGCAGCAGCTGGGCTTCACCCGGGGCTGTAATTGTAAAAAAGAGAAGTAGGGGACGCTCCCATTCACCGGCATAGGGGTAGCGTAAGGCAATGTTGGGGTTTCAGATAGGGTGAAGAGGGCAATCATTGGCGGCTCCAGCCTCTCTCCGTGGTGGGGAGGGGGGGGGGGGGCATTTTTGTGTATGTGGCAAAAGGTACCCCCCCCATTTTTTCCCTCCACAGATTTGGGCCGGTCACCTTATTTTGGTATTCGAGCTTAAGAAATTCACTCTTCAAATTCACAAAAATTTACTTTGTGGTTTTTTTCCCGAAAAAAACTTTTTATTTTTTTGGGTCCAAAACCCGAAATGTCGAAAATTCGAGAAAGCGATTTTGAGGAGAATGTCATTTACTTTCTTCTGACGCTTTTTATTTGCAATTTGCTTCAAAACTCTTTGTTGCGATCTTTCAAACATTTATCGTGTTTCCACCTAAACTGGCATGACATGACGTCATTAAAACGTCATTATCTCCCCAATTTCCTTATAAATTGCATTGCAATTTGGTGAGAAGACGTAGAACTGATGCAGCGTATAAGGTACTGAAAGTTTCACGGTTATGTCTATCATAGTTTTCAAGTTATTGAGAAAATCCGGGAGGGGGCAGATTCTGCCCCCCCCCCCCCCCCAGGGGGGCCCAGCGCCCCGCTGGGTAAGGGTCACTGGGGCTGCTTGAATTTCATCAGGTGCGCTTTTTTTTCTATCATTGAAAGAAATAGATATATACAAACTTCAAATTCAATCACTCGAGTTTTAAAACTTTCGTTTTCATGAAGTTTTCTCCTAAAATCATTGTTTTTCACGTTCAGCGCAGGGAACGCGCGGGGGCATACTTGTATGGAATGCCCCCCCCCCCCCCCGATTCCTGTGGGGGAGAGGGGCATTTTCCCCTGATGCCCCCCCCCCCCACCTGGATCCGCCAGTGAGGGCAATCTAGGGATATATGTATATGTGCCATTACACTGCCTATGGGCAGTGTAATGGCACTTCTTTCAATGGAATGGCATTTCTTTCAATGGAAAATCAATAGCTTTTTGTTCATTTGTGATAGTTAAAAATCACTATGTTTAAAGTGTTTTTATATTTTATTGCATTGTTACTAATGAGCAAAATACTATTTGATTTTTCATTTTCTGCTTCTGTCTATAAATACCGATTTCGGAGACTTTCGATTTGGAACCTGCAATGTTGCGGTCTGGGTCATTGCGACTGAAGCGTCGCCGCGACGCTTCAGCGGAGAGGTCATCACGCGACGCCGTCGCGTGATGACCTTTCCGCTGTCTCCCAGGTTGTGCCAAAGTTGAAGCCGAAACGATTTACGAACCACGAAGGCATCGTCACTCATCCTCACCATCCTAATTTGTTTACTTAATTGTATTTCTTAAGTTATCACGGCTTGTTGAGCTTGGCGCCTGTGGCTGACGAGAACCGAGCCGTGATTTCTTACTATTGTCATATGTTTATAATTTCGGCCTGATATTTTAACTACTGTTCTGTCTTTAATATTGTCGCTCATTCTGTTATGTCGGGGATCATTTTTAAGTTTGTATTTATATTATATCACTCATTGCGACAGCACTGTAATAGCCGCAATGATGTGGAAGTTGCTGCAAGTGAAATACAAATACAAAAATTGTGGGCATATGCATCTTAAGCGGAAATGACGAAGCCAAATTAGTTTTGGTGCTTATGAGTAATCAGTGATCACCAACCGCAAACAACAGCGATTATTTTCCACTCACTGCTGCCAGACGTAACAAATCATTTCCCTCTAGAAATCAGTTTCTTTTAACATGAAAGACTCAATTTCAGAAAATTATTTGAAAAAAGCCCCTGATTGAAAATTCAGAGGTTTTGTGAAAATCTTCCCTGAATCGTCACTTAGAAACCTAGATTTCAGGGAAAACGTCTGCAACTGGCAGCAGTGTTTCCACTGTTTTCTTCTCTTCATTTTTTTGGACCGTCACTTATATACGCCACGGGAGGAACACACCATCACACCCTCGAGCATACGCCACGGGAGGAACACACTATCAAACCCTCGAACATACGCACATGCAAGACAATTATATTTGAAAGCAACAGCGAAAGGACACAGCCAAGGAGAAGGAAGGCTGTTTCAGGTGCGTCCCCCCAATGCGTCCCCATAGTTATCTGAAAAACTTCCGTTTTCAGAAGTAAGGAGACGCGCGTCCCCCTGCATCCCCCCTCAATAATGCAGCCCTGCTTCATCCCCAGCTTGTTCCAGCTCGTCCTCGTTGGAGCTGCTGCTGCTCACGGATCCTGCGCTTACAGCTGGCCAGTCAGTGTGCCACTCTCCGCCGCCTCGCCATAGGGTAACTAAGTCTACCAGTCAGGGGTGTGGATTTTTCAAAACCATTGGGGGTGTTCGAGGGCGGATATGTTATGCCCCAAACGACTGAAATCGACCGAAAATATGAATTTTTTGATTTTTAAGAAAATCTGACAACCTATAAAAAGTCAAGTTTGTTTTAAACATAGTTAAATGCACAAGCGAGCTAGATCCTTTGTGGTCGTGCCACAGCCACTGGCCACAGTGTTTGGCTAAGCACTTCAAAACTCGCAGGACGTTATCAAGCCATAGATACCTATACGACTCTGCTACCTATCTCTGATTCTATATATATATATATATATATCGGTGACCTAAGGTCAGGTCAATTTCGTGGCCTTCCCATTATAAGCTAACGAGAAAATCTACAAATGTTTTCGTATCAGGATACGCATTAGATCATAATAATTATTTTAAGATTATGTTATTATAGCTCATTCTTGATGACCCAAGTACAATTATTGCTCAGCGATCGAGTGAGATCATCTGAGGTGACCTGCACTTCTTCGCCAATAACTCTTGATAGCATAAAATGAAGATAAGAACGTGAGACCGGCACCACTGTGTATGTCTCGCCGAGACGCGTCCGATATTGCGCAGCACGACATACCTGGTTCACCACATGACCTTAAATTACCTTGACCTGAGGTCAAATTTTGAAGTTGACTTAGGTAACTTGGTCACCATGGTATGATTCGAATCTCCTTGCCGAAAAGAGCACGATGACGTCAAAATGGTTGTCGTGCGACCATAAGAGTCGGTGCGTCCAAAACCACAATTATCATTAGATGACGTTACAATTCATTGCCATATCTTCATCAGACGGAAATCTACCGCTAGATGAGTAAACTATATATGTTCATTTTCCACTCATTTTTCGAAAGGGGTGTGAAGTTAATGTTCTCAGGCCGACGATTATTCTACCGACCAAAGTAATCGCCAATTGCCAAAAAGTCGACTCCGACTCCGGGCCGGAGTCGGAGTCGGTAGTATTTTAGCGACTCCGACTCCGACTTTGCCAAAACTTCCGACTCCGACCGACTCCGACTTCGACTCTGATTCCTCAGCCCTGCACTGAAAAACAATGATAACTTTTCCCGGTCTTCGAGAGCCTTATGGGCTCTCGCGCGACCACCACATGTCAGTACCTTCTCGTCTGCGAACCTTTCTTAAATGTCCTCGAACTAAGATTTCACAACCATATCAATGGAGAACCTCTAGAGGTTTGGGGGGATTACCAGAGGACCCCGTATAATCTCGAAGAACCCTTCTGATATTATTTCGGTGAAAATGTAAAACACCGTTGTGGTGTATCAAAGGCGTTTGGAAATGAGAACCCATGAAAGCTTCACCATTGCTTAAAGTACTTATCCGATTATCCCTTGCTACACCTTGCTACGCCTTGCTACGCCTTGCTACGCCTTGCTACGCCTTGCTACGCCTTGCTACGCCTTGCTACGCCTTGCTACGCCTTGCTACGCCTTGCTACGCCTTGCTACGCCTTGCTACGCCTTGCTACGCCTTGCTACGCCTTGCTACGCCTTGCTACGCCTTGCTACGCCTTGCTACGCCTTGCTACGCCTTGCTACGCCTTGCTACGCCTTGCTACGCCTTGCTACGCCTTGCTACGCCTTGCTACGCCTTGCTACGCCTTGCTACGCCTTGCTACGCCTTGATACGCCTTGTTACGCCTTGCTACGCCTTGCTACGCCTTGCTACGCCTTGCTACGCCTTGCTACGCCTTGCTACGCCTTGCTACGCCTTGCTACGCCTTGCTACGCCTTGCTACGCCTTGCTACGCCTTGCTACGCCTTGCTACGCCTTGCTACGCCTTGCTACGCCTTGCTACGCCTTGCTACGCCTTGCTACGCCTTGCTACGCCTTGCTACGCCTTGCTACGCCTTGCTACGCCTTGCTACGCCTTGCCTCCGGCGATGCTATGTGCCGAAAGTAGTGTGCGCGACTACCACGGCTGCTGTTTGATTCAAGGATCATTCAATGAACATTGCTTCGACGGCGTCATTAGCGCACGCTCTGTCGGATAGATGGAAGATGGAAATGCCCTTTTTCTTTTGTTAAATTTTAGGCATTTCGGTCATGGAATGCCCGTTTGGTTTGGTTTGGTTAGGATAAGGCCGCTTCGGTCTACTTGGACTATTGCGCAGCCATGGGATGAAGAAGGGGTAAAGTGGGTCAAAATGGAAGCGGGTAACGCGGGCGTGGCTAAGGATGGAGGACCGGCAGTCGGAAGGATCAAAAGGGATCTGAAATGCCCTTTTCCTTTTCTTTTGTTAAATTTAAGGCACTTCGGCCCACTCGGACCATTGGGTGCCTGTGATGAATCATTTTTATTTAAATATGTTTAAGTGTCGGTCATAGGAAAATGGCGAGTGTTTCGTTTCAAACGAAATATTTAGTAAATAATTAAAAGTAGCCGTAACAGATATGGGTGTTCATTACCGAGTAATGAGGGCAGTGCTAATGTATGGAAGATGGCTTGCCTTGGGGTATAAATGTCGGACGAAGGAAATTGGATAATGATCGTTTTCGTATATGTCTTGTCTATATTTATATATTTATATGTGTATATATATATACCATATACTATATACTATATACTATATACTACATACTATATACTATATTATATATTATATATATATTATCTTCTATATATTATATTATATAGTATATGTCTTTATCTAGCAGAGATACAAGTCAATGGTGGGCTATTGGTGGAATATAACGAGGAAACGAGATGGATCGAGCCCGACCCAATGCTACACGTATAGCAGGACGTGTTGGCCGCTCCTGATTCGTGTTAGTACGCTGTGGGGCTTAAGGTGAGGGCTGTATTCTGGGAGTCTGGTGGTCACGGGCCGGTCGTGTGCCGCTGCTCTCCTGCCGGCGGTCTGTATGGGCCGAGCCCAAACGAACCATAGCCTGCGGTGCGAGCCTGTCACGGCCGGGCCGAGTGCTGGCGCACCGGGTCACGGGCGGCGGCTCAAGGGCCGGGGAAGCGGTGGTCGTTGTGCTGGTTTCCACTGTGGCTGGTCTGAGCGGTGCCAACAGTTTGAGGGGAGAGAGCCGAGGTAGGGACTCAGTTTGAGTTTCACATGTGGCCGTTTGCTTTTTCGCTACCTGTGCGTAGGTCTTGAAGTCGGAGAGGGCGTCTTGTCTTCTACCGCGCGACGTGCCTGTGGGTATGACATGTTGGAAGCTGCCTTCAGGGCGCAAATCTCCTTCTCCTTCTTCCACATGGGACACTGAGTGGAGGTCACGATGTGGTCTGTGGATCCACAGCTCAGGCACTTGGCTGGTGCAGAACAGGCAGAGCCGTCGTGCGGCGCTGCACTGCACTTGTGGCACCGGGCCTCCTGCTGCTTACAAAATTTGACGCTGTGGCCACATTTTTGGCATTTGTAGCAGCGAAGGGGGTTCGGGATGTAGACGCGTACGTTCACTGATAAAATATTTTACTACCTTAGTGTGGTAAAGCGGTCGTTGTCAATAATTCCGACCCACTTACTACCGATATATCACCGTTTCACTACCTCCCGGTAGTATTACTTACCACCCACTTACTACACCCTTTACTATCCCAAGGGTGGTAGAGGGGTCGTTGTCGATTTGTCCGACCCACTTACCACATAGCTACTACCCTGCTACCACCCCCGGTAGTAGCATTTTCCACCCACCAACCACGCTTCTACGACCCACTTACCACCCCCTGCAACCATTACCACCCTCCTACTACCCTGCTACCACCCTCCGACTACCCCGCTACCACCCTCCTACTACCTCGCTACGACCCTCCTACTACCTCGCTAGGACCCTCCTACTACCCCCTTACCACCCTCCTACTACCCCGCTACCATCCTCTTACTACCTCGCTACCACCCTCCTACTACCTCGCTACGACCATCCTACTACCCACTTATCACCCTCCTACTACCCCGCTACCACCCTCCTACTACCTCGCTACGACCCTCCTACTACCCCTTACCACCCTCCTACTACCCTCCTACCACCATCTTACTACCCCATACTATCGCAGTATCATCCACCTTACTACCTCAGTAGTAAATCGAACGAGAAGGAATTTGTATTTGTATTGTATTGAAGTACGAACTATCCACACGAATGGGGTTTGTACAGTTCTTGGTCATATACGGTAAATTGGCAGGTAACACAGGGTAAAATCACTGCATACAGACTACAGTTATGATACACATGCCGCCGCCGGGCGCCGCCGCCGCCGCCGCCGGGCGCAGCTGCCGCCGCAGCCGCCGCCGCCACCGGGATCCAGGGGGCCAAAGGGTCCATAGCCCCTCCCCCAACCGCCTGAAATCGGCACAAAATTGACACATTTCCTGATTAGAAAACAATCTAAGCAACTTTTACTAAGGGAAATTTGTTTTACATCAGCCCCCAAATTCAGACTGGCTATTGATTCGACTCTGATTGAATCGATTGGAATCGTTCAATCAAAACCCCTTGAATCAAAGAAGAATCGATTCACCACCGGATTTTGTATTCATGAATCATGATTGAATCAAAACCCGCATAGGAAAAAGGCTGATTTAATAAAAAAGACCGTGCAATGCTATTTCAATGGTGAGTCAAACATGATTTGATTCTTTGAATCGGGAAGATCCATGAATCAAACGGTGACTGAATAATTTATATTCCAAAATGAATCGTGATTGGATTCTTCCAAAAAAGGTGAATCAATAACCAGTCTGCCCCCAATGCATAAACATGCAAAATCCGATGAGTATTCATAATTGTGTGATCGACTTTTGAGGATTTGACCCCCCCCCCCCCCCTCCAGACACTTATGCTGAATCCACCTTTGCAATCAATCACTTTATTTATAAGGTAAACACTAAAAAACCTTAACCCTCGCCCTCCGGGAGCTTTTTTCACCTTCGCCCTATGGGGGGGGGGGGGGTGGGTGGGGCCTGACAGGCCCCCTGTTAACTTCAAAACCAAGCAACTTAGAGCAATGCAGTAAGAACCAGCATGTTGCCTGTCATGAGAGGAATCCAACAGTATGCGATTTTTAGGTTTCAGGTCAACGGGTGACCTTCCAGGTCAAGTGAATGACCTCGGATTTAACACGTCCAGAACAGCGATTTTGCTCTTCAGAAAACCTCAAAATTAGAAATTGATAAATGTAAATAAAAAGGCATGTTCCTAGACCAGTTTTGGCTCAGAAATACAAAAAGGGAATTATGTGTTCGTATCTTGTCTAATTTTTTCATATAAATATTCAAAAAAATGACGTCATCAGTTTCTTACACTTAGGAAGCCATCACTCAGTCAAAAATGAAGATATTGCTTTGAAATTTGGTATGGGTATTGTGCATACTCAGTATCTCACATATATTCCGGTTTTTCTAATATCTTTGAAAAGTTGGATTTTGTGGGGATTTTTCCCCCAAAATCTTTTTATTTTATTTTAGGGGTCAAAAACCCAAATCTTTTAAAATCCAAGATTGCCATTCTAAAGAGAATGCTATTTTATATCTTTGGTGAATTGTGTTTGCAATTTGCTTTAAAACTCTGTTTTCTACGATTTTTCAAATATTTATAATTTTGTTACCAACATGACGTCAACAAAACATTATTATCTCCCAAACTACTGAACCAATTTCAATTAAATTTTGTATAGCCTACGTATAAGTGTTGTAAACTCAGCTACCAAGAATTTCAGCAAGATGCGCCTCATGTGTCAAAAGTTATTTAAGAAAAACCTCAGGGGGACCTGTCAGGCACCCTGACCCTCCCCCGTAGGGCGAGGGTTAAAGCTATAAACAACCTTCCATTGGATTTGTCATGCTATTGGTGATGTAGACGATACTACAACATCAATAGCATGAAGTCTCGCTTGCATGGCTCAACGACAGTGGATGTTGCATGTGTCACAACAACTTGCCTTGGTCCCAAGAGGATATGGTTATTGACCCATAAACAAACAAACATAGCAATAGAAATTACAACATAACGATAGAAGTACCTATACCCTAACTAAATTGTATATTGGTGCAAATGCAAATTGAAATCAAAATACCATCGCATGGTATCAGTCGAGGAAGGTTTGGTCAAGGTCTGTTATTACAAACTGGTTATTGATTCAGCACTGATTGAATCGATTGGAATCGTTCAATCAAAATCCCTTGAATCAAAAAATTATTGATTCACCACCAGATCTTTTGATTCATGAATCATGATTGAATAAAAACCTGAATCAAACCAAGGCTGATTGAATCAAAAGATGTAATGATTCTTATCGATCCAAGTACACTGGTAAATTGTGCAAATACATGCAGTTCCGGTGGCTACATTAATTTATATTGAAATAGTATTGCTGTAATAATGCTTTAATGATCATACTCGTAATATGTAGGTTTCCATTTTGTATTGATTTGACATAAATTCACCACATATATTTAAATGTTGAATCAAACGTGAATAAATTAAAATATTTGTTTTGATTCTTTGAATCTGAAAGAATCAATTCGCAAAATTGTATATGTGAATCAAACAGTGATTGAATCATTCAGATTCCAAAATTAATCATGATTGAATCATTCCAAAAAAGTTAAATCAATAACCAGTCTGGGTCTGTAAAGGTTTGGTCATCTGTTCCCATTTTTAGCAGGCTCCTGCTAAAAATGTGAACGCAACTTGCTATTTTTGGGAACGCTAAATCTTGTATATAGCTGCCTTTTCTGCTTTTAGGAAACATATAGATGAAATAATATCACCAAAGATGACAATTTCGGTGACCTAAGAGGTCATTAACTGGCCCAGACCAATATCGGTATATTGCCAGATAGCTAATACATATTGCACATACAGGTATGGCGGTGGCCGGAGGGACCTCGGGTAGTCAGCCAGACTATTTTGATCTCTAAAATGAACAGTTATCAAATAAACGAAGACGAATGAGAAGGTGCCCGAACCATATACCCACATTTATCTTCAAGCAGACACAATTCAAAACGCGATGCAGCGATAACAATAACAGCAAACCCCATGCGGTAGATAAAATACCCACCCCAGCAACGCCCCACACCGACAGCAATATGGCGGCCGCAAAAGGTGTGTTTTGCTGGGGTGGTAGGAGGGTCGCCTGGGCGTATACCCCCAGACGACCACCCCCCCCCCCCGGTTTGGATACCCTCAGCCGACCCACCTACCACCCATGGCCTTACCATGTCCTTACGACCCCGTCAATAGATAAGGACCTTTGAATGTTTTACGGACTTTCCAGCCAAACTTCAAAATTTTAATTTAAGACAACTGTTTTTATTCGTCAATTAGAGCCCCACCCCGAATCCTCGTAATACAAATATTGTTTGTTTGATTTCGATGTCCGCGGAGGAACCGCGCGCGCGCGCATTTTGAACCCAACGATCTTTTGGCTACCCCCAGACGACCCACCTACCACCCGATACTATGGCCTAACGACCCCGACCACCCACTGTAGTCGAAGGGTAGTAATCTCTACCACATCTGTACTACTCCAGTCAATCATCAATGCGATGGTAGTGGGGTGGTAGAAGTGTCGTTGCGGTGGTACAGGTGTGGTAATAAGGCTATAGGTGGTAACGGTGAAGTAAAAAAAAAATCAGTGTTGTATCCGAGGTATCCAGCGACTAAAGTAGACGGTAGCGTGGTTGTCTGGAACGTGAGGACAAGCAGGCTGGTGCCACGCCTCTGTCCGTCACGGAAAGTTGTCAGACGTCGCACGTGCGAGACTCCTTCTGAGCGGAGACCTTCGAGAATTTCCTCCTCGGACATTAATTTCATCTCCGGGGCGAAAACCGTACCCTGTGTGGTGTTTCGAGCATGGTGCAGCGAGACAGTGACCGCCTTCTCACAGAACTTGGTA
This sequence comes from Chirona hameri, assembly GCA_036785665.1. Taxonomy (NCBI): domain Eukaryota; kingdom Metazoa; phylum Arthropoda; class Thecostraca; order Balanomorpha; family Balanidae; genus Chirona; species Chirona hameri. Next base: position 59,595 of record JAXIVJ010006289.1, read on the forward strand.
CACTGTAGCAGTTCTTTTGTTTGCGCGTTAGTCTCGGTCTTGACAACGAGTGTGCCGTTTGCCGGAGTTTCGATCTGGAGAGAGGATGAGCCGCAGATGCCTTTGAGTTGTTTGGTGGGCCAAAGCACGTTGATTTTGCGGAACGAGACGTTGTCGTCCGTAGGCTTATCACCAGAAACGAGCCAGAGGAATCCAGGTACTGGTCAGAAGTCGTGGTCAATGGTGAGCCAGGGTTCCGTGCGTGGTCAGTAGACAAGCGAGGGTCGGTACCGGGAGTGGAGGCATGGGACGAGCGAGGGTCAGTGCCGGGGCGGAGGTCATGAACGAGCGAGGGTCGGTGCCGGGGGCAGAGGTCATGGACGAGCGAGGGTCGGTGCCGGGGGCAGAGGGACGAGCTGGGACGAGCGACGAGCAAGGATCAGTGACCTGGGACGAGCGAGGATCAGTGACCGTGGATTCAGAGTCCATAGGGAGAGGTCAGGTTCGGGTCAGAGTCAGAGTCAGAGACATCTTGTTTCCGGCGCTTTTTCCCCACCATGGGAAAAAAGCAAGCAACGGAGCCGGAAAACAATAAACCGAGTGAGAATGAAACCTAAACAAAGAAAACTAAGCAACGACAACGACGATGGAAAACGAGCGAAAACGTGGAAATCGTACCAAGAATCGGCGAAGGTGCGTGAGCGTGTCTGGGGTGGGGGTGCTGAAATGCCCGTTTGGTTTGGTTAGGATAAGGCCGCTTCGGTCTACTTGGACAATTGCGCAGCCATGGGATGAAGGAGAAGGGGTAAAGTGGGTCAAAATAGACGCCGACCGGGCAACCGCCCATGGACAGACAGGCCCTTCCCCGCAGCGCGAAGCTGCGAGGAGAGCCCACGCGATGCAGACGGCCACCACTCCCGGGGGGCACTCGAGGCCACCACATGCCCGGTGGCCAGCGACCACCAGACCCGGGGTAACGTGGGTCTGACAAAGGACGGAGGACCGGCAGTCGGGAGGATCAAAAGGGATCTGAAATGCCCGTTTTTTAAAAAAATTTAAGGCACTTCGGCCCACTCGGACCATTGCGTGCCTGTGATGAAGCATTTGTATTGAAATATGTTTAAGTGTCGGTCATAGGAAAATGGCGAGTTTGTTTCGTTTCAAACGAAATATTTAGTAAATAATGAAAAGTAGCCGTAACAGATATGGGTGTTCATTATCGAGTAATGAGGGCAGTGCTAATGTATGTTTTTTTCCATCGATCTCAACGACAACGGACCACAGACGACTTCCAGCCAGACTTCACCAGCCCTCCACCGCTTCCGGGTGCGGGACCCTGTCCACGTGCTTGTGGCAGGGTCGTTAGACCCTTAGATAGGTAGCCCTTAGATATTTTTAAGTAGGTAACGTAATTTCCACAATTTGCAAGGTAGAGAACCCGCTTCATTCTTTAGATTAATTGCAGCTGGCAACACGTTCTGCCGTGTGTGCCACGTTAACGTAATTTAGGTTATTCATTAAGCTTTCCCCTCCCTCCTCCGGTCATGGCGACCCCCCCGCCCCGCCGCCCCTACTACCCCCCTCCGGGGTACCCCAGAGCGCGTCCGCGTTCCCCCCTGTACTTGTCCTCCTCCCACCTGCCCGACATGCCCGCCATGCCATATCGCCGTCCGACTGAGGCCCCCCGCCCGCCGCTCAGTCCCCCTCCCAGTCCCCCTCCCAGCCCCCCTCAGGGGCCCCGCCCGCCCCGTCCAGGGGCCCGGCCGTTGCCGGACTCCCATTCCCCCGACCCACCCCCCCGCCCCTCCGCCCCTCCGTCCCCCCGACCCCCGACCCACCCCCCCGCCCCTCCGCCCCTCCGTCCCCCCGACCCTCCGACCCCCCTCTGGGGTCCCCCCCGGTGCGCGACGTCGCACCTCCCCGGTCGGACCCACTCCCCGCTCCCCTCAGGGGCCTCCCAGGGTCCGACCCGGAGCACGGCTCCCCCCCGACCCCACCCCCCCGGACGGGCCCGCTTGCCTCCTTATGTGGCGAGCGGATGGCATTCCATTTAGGAATGTCAACCCGTTCCTGGTCCGGCGCTGGCTGGTCGCCATCTGTGGCGACGTAGCCAGCGCCAAACCCATTCGATCGGGAGCACTCCTGATCGAGACACTGACGTCCCAACAGAACGTCAGTGTCATGGGACGGACCACCTTCATCGGAGTGAAGGTCGCCGTGGAGGCCCCGGCGCACCTCAACTCCGTGGAGGGTCTGGCATGGTGCCCAGACGTGGCCGAGCTCTCGGAGGACGATCTCCTCCGGGAACTCGCACACCAAGGGGTGTGCGAGGTGACTCGCCTGTCGCCATCGAAGCGGCGACCCGATCAGCCCAACCCGCTGATTCGGCTCCGCTTCCGAGGCAAGGAGCTGCCGACCCACATCCACTGTGGGTACGTGGCTGCCCCCGTCAGGGAGTGGATCCCGCCCCCCCCCCCCCCCCCCCCGGCAGTGTCAGCAGTGCTGGCACTACGGCCACCTCAAGTGGACCTGCCGGGTGCGCACCGCCACCTGTGGTCGGTGCGCTGGCGAGCACGGCACCGAAGGGTGCACGCGCGCAGCACGCTGCGCCTCGTGCGACCAGGCCCACCCGGCCTGGGACCGCCGGTGTTTGGCCTGGGGTCTCGCTCGCGAGACAGAGCGCCTGAAGCGCGGCGACAGTCGGCGCCCACCGGACGCCCCGCCCTCCACCTCCCTCAGCCCAGGTCTCGCCCCCGGCGCTTGGCCGCCCCTCCCACCTCCCGGAACCTCCCCCCCACCCCACCGGCCTCCCGCCAGACCCCCCAACCGACAGACCCCCCGACCACCACCCCAGCTCCCCGAGGCATCTCTGTCGGACCTCGAAGGCGCCGTTGCCGCTGATCCACCGGCACCGCGCTCCCCAGCCCAACCAGCCGAGTCGAACACCGACTCAGGCCCCGCCTCCCCGGCCTCCCCAGCACCAGCGGAGAGCCGATTCTCGGAGGACCTCCCCTCGGACGACTCTCTCATGAGAGCCGTCTCCCGGAAAGTCGCCCGCAACCCCGCCCAGTCCCCGCCCTCCCGCCCCAGCTCCCCGCCCGCCCGCCCCAGCTCCCCGCCCGCCCGCCTCTCCCCGCCATCCCTCCCCTCCCCCCACCCTCCTTCCCGGCTCCCTCGTAGCCCCAGCCCCCCTGAAAGTAACCGCTACCGCCGCAATTTGAGACGGTTGAACAAGAAACAATAAATCACCTCCAACAAATACGTCATTAAGTTATTTCTGACTAACTGTTAAATCGTGCTGCTGCAGACGTGGGAGTTGTGTGTTGGCTGCCGGTGTCTTGTCGCGGGGGCCCCCTGCTGGATTGGTAGCGCGGCGAATGGTTATGGCTTGGCTGTTCGTTGCGTGGCTGATTTGGCGGGGGATTTCTGCGATGGGACGCCGATGGTTGATGTGCGGTTTTGCGTTGGCGGCGGCATGATTCCCTGCCAAACCAGTCGGAAATAACTTCCTGACTAACTGTTAAATCAGGTTACTGCCGGCGCGGGAGTTGCGGGTTGGCTGCCGGTGTCTTGTTGCGGGGGCCCCCTGCTGGATCTCGGCCGCGCGGCGAATGGCCGGTGCTGTTCGTGACGTGGCTGATTTGGCGGGGGATTTCTGCGATGGGACGCCGATGGCTGATGTGCGATTTTGCGTTGGCAGCGGCATGATTCCCTGCCAAATCAGATCACACGCCGATGCTGCGCCGCGGTGTGGTGGCTGCTGCGCTGCGGTGCAGTGTCCGCTGCGCTGCGGTGCAGCATGTTAAATTATGTTAAAATCACGCTGCTGCCGACGTGGGGTTACGTGTTGGCTGCCGGTGTCTTGTTACGGGGGCCCCCTGCTGGATCCCGGCCGCGCGGCAAAATTCGTTGCGTGGCTGATTCGGCGGGGGATTTCTGCGATGGGACGCCGATGGTAGAAGTGCGGTCTTGCGTTGGCGGCGGCATGATTCCCTGCAGAATCAGTCTCGCAACGAAAGGTTCCATTGGAATTCGTTGTTCATCTCTTAACGTAATGCTCCTCCCAACCCTCCTCTCCCCTCTGCTCCGCTCTTGCCAAAGCCGAGTAGTTGAACACCCGCCCCTGATAACATATGCCGATGCTGCGCTGCGGTGTGGTGGCCGCTGCGCTGCGGTGCGGTGCTCACTCCACTGCGCTGCGGTGTGGTGTCCGCTGCGCTGCGGTGCAGCTAAACCAAACCAGATTACACGCCGATGCTGCGCCGCGGTGCAGTGTCCACTGCGCTGCGGTGCAGTATCCACCCTGTCAATCTTTTTTACACTGTTAGGTGATAGTTATCTTGTATTGATAGGTCCCCTCTTAGAGTATCTCTACCAAACACGTTTAGCTAAACAAATATAACAGGGGTTTTTTGCCTTGCGCGTTTTTGGCCCACCGCGCAGGTTTTTCCCCTTTGCTATAGACGCTGGGTTTTTTATTATTCAGGACTTTTCGCCCAGCTAAACACACCCCACAACCAGGTCTCGCCGAGGCGCCGGAGCTAGGGAGACTGGCAACAGTCTCCCGCTGTTGCAATGACGGCACCCCACGGCTCCACCAACACTGACACTGTTCAAGTGTATGTAATAAAAATATGTATGTATGTGTGTCTCGTGTTTTACTTATATTTGACCTTGAACGAAATACTTAACGTAATGTTAGATATTATATTTACTTTGAACAAATAATTTTTCCGGGTACAAATAAACCGGTTAACGTAACTAGTAACGTAAAATAGCTGCCCTAGTCCCTAGTTTGTTCCGGGTCACATAAACCGGATAACGTAACTCTTTTCCTGGCAAATTGCCAGATGTCACTCCCCACCCGGAATATGGCTATAGGCCGGTCCGGGAATAAAAAAAGAAGAAAAAAAAAGAAGATGTTTTGCCTTGGGGTATAAATGTCGGACGAAGGAAATTTGATAATGATCGTTTTCGTATATGTCTTGTCTATATTTATATATTTATATATATATATATATATATATATATATATATATATATATATATATATATATATATATATATATATACTATATACTATATACTATATACTATATACTATATACTATATACCATATTATATATTCTATATACTATCTTCTATATACTATATTATACAGTATATATGTCTATATATCTAGCAGAGAGACAAGTCAATGGTGGGCTACTGGTGGAATGTAACGAGGAAACGAGATGGATCGAGCCCGACCCAATGCTACACGTATAGCAGGACGTGTTGGCCGCTCCTGATTCGTGTTAGTACGCTGTGGGGCTTGAGGTGAGGGCTGTATTTTGGGAGTCTGGTCGTCACGGGCCGGTCGTGTGCCGCTCTCCTGCCGGCGGTCTATATGGGCCGAGCCCAAACGAACCATAGCCTGCGGTGTGAGCCTGTCACGGCCGGGCCGAGTGCTGGCGCACCGGGTCACGGGCGGCGGCTCAAGGGCCGGGGAAGCGGTGGTCGTGGTGCTGGTTTCCACTGTGGCTGGTCTGAGAGGTGCCAACAGTTTGAGCGGAGGGAGCTGAGGTAGGGACTCAGTTTGAGTTTCACATGTGGCCGTTTGCTTTTTCGCTACCTGTGCGTAGGTCTTGTAAGTCGGAGAGGGCGTCTTGTTTTCTACCGCGCGACGTGCCTGTGGGTATGACATGTTGGAAGATGTCTTCAGGGCGCAAATCTCCTTCTCCTTCTTCCACATGGGACACTGAGTGGAGGTCACGATGTGGTCTGTGGATCCACAGCTCAGGCACTTGGCTGGTGCAGAACAGGCAGAGCCGTCGTGCGGCGCTGCACCGCACTTGTGGCACCGGGCCTCTTGCTTACAAAATTTGACGCTGGGGCCAAATTTTTGGCATTTGTAGCAGCGAAGGGGGTTCGGGATGTAGACGCGTACGTTGTATCTGAGGTATCCAGCGACTAAAGTAGACGGTAGCGTGGTTGTCTGGAACGTGAGGACAAGAAGGCTGGTGTCACGCCTCTGTCCGTCACGGAAAGTTGTTAGACGTCGCACGTGCGAGACTCTTTCTGAGCGGAGACCTTCGAGAATGTCCTCCTCGGACATACATCTCATCTCCGGGGCGAAAACCGTACCCTGTGTGGTGTTCCGAGCATGGTGCAGCGAGACAGTGACCGCCTTCTCACAGAACTTGGTACACTGTAGCAGTTTTTTTGTATGCGCGTTAGTCTCGGTCTTGACAACGAGTGGAACGTGAGGACAAGAAGGCTGGTGTCACGCCTCTGTTCGTCACGGAAAGTTGTTAGACGTCGCACGTGCGAGACTCTTTCGAGAATGTCCTCCTCGGACATAAATTTCATCTCCGGGGCGAAAACCGTACCCTGTGTGGTGTTCCGAGCATGGTGCAGCGAGACAGTGACCGCCTTCTCACAGAACTTGGTACACTGTAGCAGTTGTTTTGTTTGCGCGTTAGTCTTGGTCTTGACAACGAGTGTGCCGTTTGCCGGAGTTTCGATCTGGAGAGGATGAGCCGCAGATGCCTTTGAGTTGTTTGGTGGGCCAAAACACGTTGATTTTGCGGAACGAGACATTTTCGTCCGTAGGCTTAATCACCAGAAACGAGCCATTGGAATCCAGGTACTGGTCAGAAGTCGTGGTCAATGGTGAGCCAGGGTTCCATGCGTGGTCAGTAGACAAGCGAGGGTCGGTACCGGGAGTGGAGGCATGGGACGAGCGAGGGTCAGTGCCGGGGGCGGAGGTCATGAACGAGCGAGGTTCAGTGCCGGGGGCGGAGGTCATGAACGAGCGAGGTTCAGTGCCGGGGGCAGAGGTCATGAACGAGCGAGGGTCGGTGCCGGGGGCAGAGGTTTGGGACGAGCGAGGATCAGTGACCGTGGAGTCAGAGTCCATTGGGAGATCAGGAGAGGTCAGGTTCGGGTCAGAGTCAGAGTCCGAGACATCTTGTTTCCGGCGCTTTTTCCCCATCATAGGGAAAAACAAGCAACGGAGCCGGAAAACAATAAACCGAGTGAGAACGAAACCTAAGCAAAGAAAACTAAGCAACGACAACGACGATGGAGAACGAGCGAAAACGTGGAAATCGTACTAATCGGCGAAGGTGCGTGAGCGTGAGGGTGGGAGCAAATGCCCGTGAACTTTTATCATTATAATATTCCTGGTATAGATTTTTCATGAAGTTTTGACACATTAGCATATACTATATCTAAGCAATTCATTTTTCAGATCTCATGACAACATCTCCATTTGCATTGGTTTTCGCGACCTTTCCCAACTTTAAACTGTCCTCCTACATGTTAAGGTAATGTCTGTTCTTGGTAAAACAATTCTAAAAAATAACTGCTCCTTGAATGCGCCATCTGTTGAGCGGCACCTCAACTACAAGTACGGAAGTACGCATTCTGCTCACGAGTGTCAAGCTTCGAATAGTGGGCTACATCCGGGAACTTTTGAGAGCCGCGGCGGTGCTCTTTCCGTCATTACATTGGTCTCCGAAACCAAAATGTTATGGTTCTCATCTGCTAAAGGTTCATGTCCGGACACATATGTTCCCGATCAGGTTCTCTAAAACCACGGCGCGGACTTACATCTCTGCTGAAGGTTCTCCAATGCGTGTCTGTAGACAAATACGTTCTCGCTTGGGTTATCTAAAACCCGCAATGGACTCTTATCGAAACCCTTCTAGAAAAAGGTCTCAATACGTGTTTTCAGTGTGCGGCCTGTAGTGCTGGATTCCAGGGGACGGAGTGTGCAAATGCTACCAATTTTAATAAGTCGGGGGAGGAGGAGGGTAAAATAGTAATTTGCTAACCATTTTGCAAATGAGATTGTGTGATTCATTCCGTGAGAACCGAAACTTCAAGGTGTGCATAGAAATAAACCAATTGTATTCAAATATGTCTAGTGACATATTTGATCTGAAATTAGGAATAACATTTTTGAACTGAAAATCCTTATAGACATTCGACAATGCCTATAAGTAGTGAAATATGTTCTCAATTGAGAAGAAAGACCAATAATTATTGAAACCACGTATAATTAGCTCACAGTCATTGCATCAATTTTGCCCTGGAATATGATCCGTTTTGTACCAGACATGGGACAAACCATAGTAACAAAAACATCGCTTTGAATTTGTCAACGCCTGAACATGATTTCTTTCATCGATGATTTTCGAACTATCGCTTCTACTAGAGATGGAAAATTGAATAGCCGTCAAAATAACCCAATACCGGATTGGTTTGAGCAACTTACTTGTATTAAAAA